>JABAKD010000006.1:9978691-10127556 GCA_012845835.1 Undaria pinnatifida
GTCAAGTTGGGGCAAATACAAGAACTGCACAGTTACAAGGGCGGTGTCCCCTCCGGCGCAATATAACCAATACATTAGTTTGAGATATCTGGCTCGGCGGCCACTGCTGGTGAGATGGACGTTTGATGCGCACCATAGATAGGGTATTCGGTAGAAAATTGAAACCTCAAAAATCAAATACGTGCTTTCCTCTACACAACACGAAAAGTCTCACATAGTTTGGAGATTGTACCTGAATAAGAGTGTTTGGGACAATACCGTACCTGTCATTTTTTGAGAAAGGAAGAAGTTCAGAAAAATTGGATCAAGTGTTTCAATACACAACATCTTAATGAGCGCTATTGTTTGCAATTGTAAATAGTCATTAGCCGACCCACTCCTGAGATGTTTCCGCCGACCTATACATTTTTTACGTTCGCATACGTTGACCGTTCTCAAGCTCCTCCGCGAAGGTGATTAAACGACCGAGTAGGTTGAGATGGGGCGTAAATAGCGTCGATACCAGAGGAGAGCAAGCAATAGAATCTCCTATAGAATCTTTTCCGAGCTTCTTCTGACGTCGATGCTGTCGTCGGAGTTTATTTTCCCTGGAATCAGGAGAAGCACGGACATCTACATCCGAACACATCGGGGTTTGGCCGTTCGCAATCCTATAGGAGTCTGGCGAACGGTGAAAATCACGAATGGTTCCGACCACAAAAACTCTACATCTTACGATGACACTACTCGAGAAAAAAGGCCGAACACTGTTAATCAAGGCATCTTTCGGTAGAGAGGCATCCTTTGGTTATAGGGCCCGCAACTCGCGCATGGGAAGCTCCATGTTTGCCTTATACCAAAATTGGTTGGCGTGAAAAGCAAGGCTTCTATCTGATTGGCAATCCCATGGTCTTACTCTATGTCAGGAAAACACTGAATTATATTCTCCAGCACATTAAAATTATGACGGTTTGGGGTTCAGAACGCTCTGCCATTCAGCCATCGATTCAGCCGTAAAGTATAAACTCTATCGTGGCAAACGTCAGGGTCTCTACAGGCATGTGTGTTATTCCTGCGGGCGGTCGCGGGGGGGGGGGGGGGTATGAGGTCAACCTCGGTGCCTCGGGCAACGTGGCTCTGCCGTATTTGCTGGTATACACTGGACGAGCTCCTTTCGTTTAATTTGACGTTGACCACTGGGTGTGACATGCTCGAAACCGGCTTTCAGGGCGAGCTGTGGCGAAACATTGACTCCTTCGTCCCATATATAGATGTGTACCCCTTCGTGTTTACTGAGAATGCCGTTCAAACATTCTACCTGCTGCTCGTGGAGTTCCATTGATTGCCCTATATAGGGTCGAAATATCCGAGCACTCACCCTGTTCGTCGAATTTCGACGATTTTTTCTCGTGCAGGGTGCAAGCAACTCGCCTTCTTGTCCACCTCCAATGACATTCCCCACGTACGTAGGGGTCAAGCACCCCCCCTCTACGACGACTTCCATTTGATTTTTTTACAACTCGCTTGTTTTCAACAATTTCGTCGCGTGAGAAGACTCCGAACGTGTAGCACCGGGTGCACTGTGCATATACTAAAGTTCAAACTTTCCTACGGCGAAATGACAACATTACCCCGTAGACTATGTTACTACGCGCGAAATATTTTTCTGCAACCCTTTTTATTGTCAGAAGGCAAAAGCGTATCAACGATTCTCTACAATGTGTTATAAGGTAAAGCTACTGAAAGCTGACAGTGATCGCGGATCATGTGCGTGCAAGGGTGGTTGCAGGGTGAGGTCCTAGGTGAAGGCTAACAGGCGATTTTGTACGGCCGAATCCCGGCCAGGTAGATAGGTAGACTATACATATATCTATTTGGACCCGAAGGATTTTATCCGTGGTGGAATAGATGGGTTTCATGACCCTACTGGGATTTACGGTATAATCTACGTGACCAACTAACCACATTTTCCTGAACCAGGTAGATATTTTTTTGAGTAGATCGAATGCTGGTGTGCACCACATATGGGAAGAAGGATGGTTTCCGTGTATTATTGCAGACCACGGCTTCGGCAAGGGCAATAGCCCCATTTTCGTCTGTGAGTCTGAGCGGCTCGCACAAACGACTCTGCACTTTTCGCACAATGAGACTTCGTGAATTGCTTTTTGGCGCAGTGCAACTTATCGCACCATTGATTGGTGATTCTGTGCGCGATATTTAAACATCACCAGATACTCAGACGGAATACTAACGCCGCGGGAGATCGCACAGGAATAATTTTAGTAGGAGCTCGAATGGAGACAATTCGCGTACAACATATCAAGCCACGTGAAAAGAGAGTATGACATCTGCAAACAAACAAGTTTTCTTATTTCGAACTTCTAGGAGGACGGCCAAGCGAAGATCCAATAATACAGAGCTTTTCAAGTGCTTTCAGTCCTCTTTTAGATCAGCCCCCCATAACTAATCACCTGTTATTGTTTGTGTTCGTCCCTATCGCCGCGTGCTACGATAGAGGCAATAAGGTATACCTTTTTTTGGCGATAATGGTTTCACAACGACGGTGCTCCTCAACCCAAAAAGTTGCAGAAATAGCCCATCAGTTTTTGCAGACTACCTTGGTCGTGGTTTTGTTTGTACCTCCGGCAGCAGCTTATTTTTCTCCAACTCAGTTTTTGGGGAGGGGTCTTAAGCTCCCAAGTTTAGAAAACCTCAGAAAAATTGTGGTGCGCTCCTCTATCGTAAAACGCGTCTCTCCTTTTTTCCTAAGCTCTTCAAGCCCATGTATTACGGAGTTACGTGGATCATCCGCCTGGTGAGCGACAAGATATGGGTGAAAACCGTTTTTTTTATCGATCATGTACACATTGTATTCGGCGCCCGTGCTTGAATTTAAACATTCCAGCGATTTCGGTAGCTTTTGGTGCTGCTGCTCAAAAGTTGGAACTCACAACCACATCTCGTGAGTCGTGGTCTGGCTGCCTACGACTGCTGGCTGGCTCACACCACCTCGTCACGTATCCCACCAGGAGCATCCATCAATTTTGCGGGCCGTGGTCGATCGTGGGTAGCTGTTGCTGCCGGCTAGTGAAGTGCATACGTTCTGTTGGGGGTCGTCATTAGTCTCGTTTTGTGTACCCCAATTTTTGACCACTGCAGTGCCTTAAAGTCGAGGTGTGGACCTCTGCGGAGAACCAGAGCGATGCCGATCTGAACGGACTCACAGCGTCTGTAAACCAGGCCCTTTGTGTCATGGGTTTCCGGGTCTGTGTTCCAGGGAACAGCCGAAGCTCTAAACGCAGCGTGTTGACCTGGCCATGTGTTTTACTGTTCCGACAAGACATCTGGATATTGGAGTTACCGTGACACCGGGGACCAGGGGACGCTTGGATCTCCACATGGCCTTAACTGCGGGGTGGCTCTCGCGAGTGATCCCGAGCAACAGCGAACAAACGGATCCAAAAGCGATACGCTTAGTGTAGGTTTGGCTTACGGCTTTGCAAAACAAAAAACGGACGGCACGGAAGACTGGCTTGAACCTTTTGACGCAGCTGATCCCGGTCGTCGTTCTCAAACTGTCTACCTCCGCCACTGGCTCGACCATTTAATTGATCGTCCGCTATATTATAGCATCGGAGTGAACCCTAACTGCCTGACAGAAAAGACTGGCCTGCACGACGTACAGGCCAGGGAGAGGGCATTCGACCGGTGTTGCTGTCCTACGTGCTACTTAGCAGATAGCTGAGCTCAACACTCTCTTGTAATTTGTTTTTGGGCAACGAAACATAGCCCCAGCCGAGTAGGCCGTCGCTCCCAATCTCCCCATTCCTACTTACCCAACGTTTACCACAGGTCTACTCTGCTACACTCCACCTTCTCCCTCAACACCAGTCGGTTTGAAGGGATGCCTTAAGCCCCATGGTAACTCGTGCGATGAAAGAGGTATACCCTTTTTTATCGAAATGCCCTCTGAATGACGGGGCTCTTCAACCCAACAATCGTCGGAAACATTTGTTTTTTTTTGGATGACCTTCGTTGTGTGTACCTAGAGCATGGATGGCTTGTTTCACCCGGAAGTATAGTTTCATTTTTCTCCAAAAGGTGTTTTCGGCGGGAACAGGGGTCTTAAGCTCTTAATTTGAACAGTAGTACTAGAAAGAAAAGCGGTCGTGGCATGCATCGTCAACATGCCAGAAATTGGAGGACTTGGTGATAATTGAGTAAGGATTCGACGGATGCCTCCTACACGCGTGCTGTCGGGGCAGCCCTAGTCTAGAACGTATCGAGTCGTCACTCACTAGGCCAAACACTGGTTGGCGCAACTGGCCTCGTCTATGACTCGCGGTATGAGTAAAGTGCGGGCACTCTCATCTTTCGTGAGAATGAGCTCCACACGAACATATTTACTCCGAATTGCACGGGGAACCGATATTTTCGACAACTGCTGTATTTATTGCTGTGACTCGAATGTACGCAATCCTACTTCAAGAACACAAGTATACACGACCACAACTACCCCCGTCAATTTCTTATGAGACGCCGGGTACTACACTACAACGGCTCCTTCAATAGGCCCTACTGCACCACGATCCCCAACTAACCACTATTGGTTATGATCGACTGCACAACCGTTGCCATTCGGCGCTTTCCCCCGGTCGATTTACAACGTGATCTACAGGCATGTGATCTGGGGACCCCGGTGTACCGATCAGCCATGGCCGGGCATCGCTGAGATTGAAAGGCCGACCTACAGTCTAAGCCAACATCAGTACCTCGGGGTGAATGCGTGCGATAGATATGCCGACCTCTGATGTCTCCTACGATTGGTACGGCCGGGTATTATGGGTCGTGTGAACATTGACTACAACAAGCAGGTTCGGGACTTTGCGTGAGTTGTAACCGTCAAACTTGTCAGTTCGTTGTATCTGCCGCTGGATACATTTGATGACTATAATGGACAAGATTGATGTACTGCAATTAATTGTATGCTCCCATAATAAATGATGAGGCTGGGAATCAATTCCAGTAGCATTCGGCAGCCTGAAAAAAAACTAAGTAGGAATTATTGCAGCACACAACGCAATTCAATAAAACAGGCGTCAAACACAATGTGCGGTACTTATCCAAAGGACTTAACGGGGCACGTTGAACAGACGAAATAATGGAAAAAAAAAATAAACAAAAAGTATCATAGCGATTCGAGGGTTAGAAGAACAAACAGCAAACCACAACAACTAGACAAACACCAGGTTTACCCAATTTTCTGAGTACCCAACACACGTCTTTGTAATGCATAATGTGACACTCGACAGCGTGGGGCATGTCACGCAACATCTCCGTTAATGGCACCGAAAACCTCATTCCGATATTACAAGAAAAGAAGGACACCACGCAGTCAAGAGTGAACACGTATGCGAAATACACCTGCCCTGCACCATTTATATCTCCGCCCCCCCCCTCACCGGTTATTCGACTTACAAGATTCACTTCTTGATAAAATGATACATTTCCCTTCACAGCTGTCAGATTTTGTCCCCCTCAGAAACGGGTTTTATAGTTTCCGCGCACAGACTGACTAAAATCACCCTGTTGATCCTGATAGCTACACTGTAGTTGTAAGGGGAGTCGCCGACCTACCTCCTTAATGAGGACACACAACTCGTAATGCGCGCGATCGGAGTATCACACACAGCTTGCAAAGATAATTTTCGACGAAATCTTCGATCTCACAGCTGGAGTGTATTTTCATTTTTTATAATATACTCGTTGAAAATGGCTTCGATATAGACTATATTTCACCTCTGCTGTGCTTTCACCCCACACAATACATAGTAAAATCCTCATCAATGTTAAAGAAATTAGTGGAGTATTAGCCCGTTTGACCACTTGCTACCAAAGTGTTAACCAATTGCTCACCCAAACTAAGGACTCTTATCATTCCCCCCCCTGAAACGGCGGGATAGCAGGTCGGCCGGATGTACGGGCGGATCTGTCTAATATCCAAACCGTTTCATTTCCTGGAGATACCAGGGAGACTATTTTTCAAGTTCGACATGGGGAAAATGTGAAAAGTATATTTTGTGGATGGTGGGGATCGAACCCACGACCCAAAAACCCATGGTCTGCCGACGACGCCATTCATTTGTTGAGGAACCAGTGGGGGATTAGTCCGTTTGACCACTTGCAGAAGGTTAACCAATAGCTTACCCAAACTAAGCCATATAACATCGTCCTCTTCTACCGTAAAAAGGTGTATCCCGTGCGTTGTTGAGGAACCTATCGATCCGTCTGCCGTACAGTATATACTTTGAACATTTTCGTGGCACATTACCCTGCGCTCACACACCTAATGGTGGTCATGTTCAGAAGCGAATTAAAGCCGGAGTGTATTTGAATAATATTTGTGACCTAAACCTCCCCAAAAATCTCCCCCCCCCCTCCTCTTGCTCTCCCTTACTCAAACGCCCCACCAAATATCGAAATCCGCCACATTAATAAACACTTCACGCACAGGATATCACCTCATTATCTTTCGAGAGCCATCCATGCCGCTGTGTCCCCCCCCCCCCCCCCCGCCTCGAACGCCCCCTTCTTCCCCATCACCCGCACCATCGCCTAGACCTAGCGCCATACCTATAACAAACCCCTCACCTAAAGCCCTTCCTCCCCCCCCCCCCCCCCCACCCCCCTCCAACGCCCCCACTTTTCCGACCACCTGCACGATCGCCTAGACCTAGCACCACGCGTATAACAAGCTGCTACATATCTTTGATCTCACAGCCGAAGTGTATTTAAATATTATTTGTGACCTAAACCTCCTCAAAAATCTCCCCCCCCCCCCCCCCCCCCTCTTGCTCTCCCTTACTCAAACGCCCCACCAAATATCGAAATCCGCCACATTAATAAACACTTCACGCACATGATATCACCTCATTATCTTTCGAGAGCCATCCATGCCGCTGTGTTTCCCCACCCCCCCCCGCCTCGAACGCCCCCTTCTTCCCCATCACCCGCACCATCGCCTAGACCTAGCACCACACGTTTAACAAACACCTCACCTAAAGCCCTTCCTCCCCCCCCCCCCCACCCCCCCCCCGCCCCCGCTCCCCCCCCCCCCCCCAACCCATCCCAACCCCACCCCCTCGAACACTCCACCCTCTCTTTACTCACTGATTGTACGACTTACCCCAGGATATACATGATAAACTGATGTATTATTTCCAAAACCGTCACATTTATCCCCTCAAAATAATGTATAGTTTCCAGGCACATATTGAGCTGCCCCCCCCGCCCCCTCCCCCCCCTCGCCCCAACCCCCCCCCCCCCCGCCCCCAATAATATACTGGTGCCAAATCCGTCAGATTTATCCCCTCGAAAGGATTTATAGCTTACATGCACAAATTGCCCCCTTTCCCCCCCCCCCCCTCCAAACCCGCTCGCTTTTGATCAAAACCAGGCCCCCGCGTCCTTCAAAACTCCGCTCCACCCCCCTCACCGGTTATTCGACTTACAAGATTCACTTTATCAAAGGATACATTTCCCTTCACAGCTGTCAGATTTTGTCCCCCTCAGAAACGGGTTTTATAGTTTCCGCGCACAGACTGACTAAAATCATCCTGTTGACCCTGATAGCTACACTCTAGTTGTAAGGGGAGTCGCCGACCTATATCCTTAATGAGGACACACAACTCGTTATGCGCGCGATCGGAGTATTACACACAGCTTGCAAAGATGAGTTTCGACGAAATCTTCGATCTCACAGCTGGAGTGTGTTTTCATTTTCTATAATATATACGTATTCCCCGCACCAAGAAATCAATCGTTCTTGTCGAATTTATTTATGCTCAAGAGCATAATGCTGTAGTCTATGTGTGGTCGCCTTTGCACCCCAATATAGTGCTTGCTTTCGCACATTTTTTGTCAAATTGTGCTATTATGTCCGTCTCTAAAGTTGACTGCAAAACATTCCTAAGCCACAATCAGGTCATCAAACGTGTGCCCACACCCCAAGCGGTCACTCCTCAAGTATCGTCCGTTTGTTGTGCTAACTTCTCTTAATACATGGCGTGCTTTTTTACACGCGAGAGTCAAATCAACATATATATTCTCGGCGCTCAATCGCATCGTCCTTGATTGAGTCACAAACTAGCAAAAGAAAAAATGCTACTCACACACAGTAAAATAAACATATGCTCCTTTTTGTTCCGAAAGGCTTGACGTCAGCTGACCTCCGTCTCACGCTACGAACAGCAAAAAAAAACGATTCCTGCGTATAGCTCGAATGAAGTTAAACTTTTTGCACACGCGTGCTACGATAGAGGTGTACCGGTTTATCGTGTGAAATGGTCTCTGAATGTCGGGGCTCCTTAACCCTAAATCGTCAGCAAATACGCCCCATCTACTTTTGAATGATTCTCATCGTGTACCTAGGCCATGGCATTTTTCATCCGGTAGCAACTATATAGTTCTCCAAACGAGTCATCCCACGGCAGGGGTTGCAGCTGCATGATTGCGCCAAAACGTCCCTGGGAGATTGAGTTCCTCATGTATGTGTGGTACTGCAGGTCAATGACGTAATTCCACGAGTACTTTATATTTTTGGGCTACGGCACAAATCTTGGTCGGGTTGTGCGAACGAATGCCTTCCAAGTCATTTTTCGGTTGAGATATTGAGTTCGTTACGTGTCAGGACCTTACGTGCCTCATGTGAGGAGCTCAGGGGCTTTCTGATGCTGCACCCCTACCGTAGGATGTCTCAAACCAGTTTTGACGGGTAGGCCTTAAGGTCCCAAACCGAGGAACCTCAGCAAAAGACAGGGTGCACATCTAACGAAGAACCTATCTAGAAGCAAGCCAAAACGTTCTCAACACGAAATTCCGGTCAATTCTCTTCCCCATTAAAAAAATTTAGCGTCGCGCGTTTTATTCAGTTAGCAGCTGCAACCGTTCTTTCATAAAATATATCGTTGAAACCAAGTAAAAGTGCTTCCCCACGTAAACAAACCATATAACAAAATGTTCCCGTCGACATTGAATGTTTTGCGCGTGTCACGCTTAATCAAACTCTGGTTTTCGCAGCCCAAACGTACTGTTTACTTGTTATTCCAAACGTACTGTGGTGTCAAAATGTCGTATTGTTCTACTCTATGTCGTTATAGGAAATAATACCAACACTATCACACCATATGGTTTTGGACGCGTGCTACGATAGAGATATACCTTTTTTGGGCGAAATTGTTCCTGAATGACGGGGTTGCTTAGCTCAAAAATCGTCGGAAATAGCCGATTTTTTTTGCATGAGTCTCGTTGTGTACCTAGGCCATGGGAATTTTCATTCCGTATCTGTTTCATTTTTATCCGAATGAGTTTTTAGATAGGTCTTAAGCTCCAATTTGAGGAAGCCTCAGAAAGAAAGTGTTGATGCCACGTCCATCGTAGGCTATCTATCGTCGGCTATCGTAGCACGCGTGACTGGGGTGATCACTCCTGGAGTAAACGGGTAGTCCTTCTGCCACTTTACACAGTTTTGGTCGATATTCACTTTTCACTAACTCAAATCAAGTCGGATGTTGCCGGCATTGTATGTCTCACGGTTCTTGTCACCTCACCAGAACCAAGCCAAAGAGTTAATTAAAATGTAATCACCTACTACAGCCACCATAAAACTCGCGTATAAATATAACCCCCCGCCCCGTCATCCACACACCCTCTCCTTCAAAGCCCCTCGCTCTACCCTCACCGGTTATTCGACTTACAGGATACACATGATAAACTAATGCATTCCTTCCATATCATAGTCGTCAGATGTTGTCCCCCTCAAAAAAGGGTCTTATAGCTTCCGCGCACAGTAGACCGACTTACACCACCCTGTTGACCCTGGTAAAAGCTCTAAATACGCCATAGTTCTAAGGGGAGTCGCCGACCTATACCCGTATTGAGAACACACTAAGAAATACGCGTGATCGGCGTACCACACACACAGCTTTCAAAGTCAATTTTCCACGAAATCTTCGATCTCACAGCTGGTCGGAGTGTATTTTTTCTGCCAGGTAATAATAATATTATCAAGTATTCACCTGGTATGATAGGATGCTTCGTTTTTGCCCACTGGACAGGAACCTATGTCGATATGGCTCCCGGCTTTCCTCAGATTCCATGAATTTGCAAAAATGCAGGTAGTTCGACACCTGAAATAGCTCGCATTCCCCCCCGAGGGAACGTTTACAACGATTCATGATCGCAAAGGGTTCCTTTATGGTTAGCCCAACGGCCACGTGGGCAGGACGGCGTGCTCCAACAACAGAGAGAGACATTCCAGCAATTGGCTAATAGTGCTGGAGGGGATATCGACCGTACGTAGGTACACTACTACAACGCGATCGACCGAGTTGAAAGGTCAATGATTTCGTCGAGAATCGCACCTATCTGCGCTCTGCGTGCTGTTAGCGCTGCGTGCTGCTGTTCTTGTCGGGGGTGTCATGGCATTTTGTAGGTCGCCACGAAGGATATGGTATAGCTCGGTGGCCCCCCGTTAGTGTCTCCTTAGTGAAAGCTACACTTACTTCACAGGGGCGGCGGGACGCATATTTATTGCAGTTTGAGATTATTACCCAGTTCCAAGCCATCTTACCCTCACCCAATTATGAGCTTGAGACATAATAACCAGGTTGAGAGTAGGCATAGAACCCCCTTGCTCAGGCACACACAAAACTCGAACCGTTTAGTAACGCCCGAGTGAAATTCGATCGTCGGAAGTTAATCTCGAGGGCCTGCAGGGGAGCCTCGTAGTAGGTCGAAAAGGGGTTGGCCGCTAGGCTCTTCCCCTTCTGGTCAGAACGCCGAGTACGTAGCAGGGAAAATTAGGAAGTCAGGCTGAGACTTACTGGAAAACGCCGAAATCGCGGTCCGTTACCCAGAATATTCCTTAGAAAACACTCTTTCTCGAATAACACATTAGGGCTGACCCGATTTTTTTTGTTTCTCATCAGGTTTAATGTGCGGTACTGTTGTTGCCCATGTTGGATCGAGGAATTCTTTCGAAGCTCATGTTTGCAAGATGTGTTGTGATGCTGCGAGCTCGCGTTTTTTGTGGAGAGTATGTCCGCCAAAACCTTTTTTCTGGCCGCCGACATCCTTCGTGTACCGGCGTCAACAGAGAGATATATCTACGTTCAATCGATAATCACTCCGTCTGCACTGAAAATATATGGCCTGTTTTCAGAGGGACCAAAGTTGACCGTTGTGCATCACCATTACCATAATATATAATGAGCAAATTACAAAACCCCTTTCGCCCCCCGCCACTCCCTCCACCACAACCCCCACCCCCACCCCCTCGAACGTTCCGTCCTCTCCTCACTGATCGTACGACTTACACGATATACATGATAAACTGGTGCATTCTTTCCAAAACCGCCACATTTATCCCTGTAAAGGATTAATAGTTCCACGCACAGATTGAGCTGCCCCACCGGTTCCCCCCCCCCCCCCCCCTGCTATCTCTTGACCAAACCCTGGCCCCCACGTCCTTACAAACTCCGCCCTCCCCTTACCGGTTAGTTAACTTACAGGATTCACTTGATAAACTTATTCATTTCCTTCCACAGCTGTCAGATTTTGTACCCTTCAAAAATGGTTTGATTAGTTTACGCGCACAGACTGCCTAACATCACCATATTGACCCTGATAGCTACACTGTAGTTTTAAGGGGAGTCGCCGGCCTATATCCTTAATGAGAACACACAACACGTAATACGCGCCATCGGATAATCACGCACGGCTTGCAAAAATGACTTTCGACAAAAACTTCGACCTCACAGCTGGAGAATATATATATTTCTTATGACAAAAACTTCGACCTCACAGCTGGAGAATATATATTTTTTTATACTAGTGAGCAAATTGATCTCCCCCAGTGAGTGCTACTGAGAGGGCTTGATATGAAGCGTGAATTGTGGTCCTTTCGACCTTCCATCGGAAATAACGTTTCTCGTATGTACGTCTAACTCTTCGATGATAGAGCCTTCTCCCTCAAAATCAGCGATTTTTTTAAAGGACACGTTTCATGGATACATGACACGAGGAAGGATGCCTTGAAAAAAACCTTCATATTTTTGTTTTGGTTTAAGGCTGTTGAACGATGCGACGGGGACATCGTATTTCAGGAGATACGGCTGGGAGCTGGTTTCAAAACCGACGACTTCGTCAAACAGAAGTCAGGGGCGAGGCTACTGCAGAACGACGCAAACGTGGAAATGCAACGCTCAGTTTCTCCTAGTCTGATTCATACGGGTAGCGTGGAAGCGTCAACCCGACGCTGGATGTGATAATTTCCTCTTGTGGGACTGATTTGCCGACGATCTTGCTGCACGTCTACAACAGCTGTTAACATTTGATCTTCTTCTTCTCTTACTACAAACGTCGCACGACGAGGACAAGTTCCATCACATACTTCGTACTACTGGGCTGCTTGAGAAACGGTTAGAAAAACGTCTTCGACCGTAAAATTTTGCGAAGCCTGACTTCTTACCACCTGTGACCGGTGTGATAAAACGCTAGAAGGGTTCCCTCCTGCTTCTCGAGCAAGTCGTGAAAACAGTCTCCTATTTCGAAACGTCTCTGATGTGCTTACTGAATTTGCAAATGCGATGCCTCTGTTGTGTGTAGACTCTGACATTGCATTTTTCAAAAATTTGCTAAAATGCCTCCTGGCTCTTACTGGATAGCAGACACTTTCCCGAACTTGCCCGAAATGCGTCCGAACTCAGACATGGACGCCGTTGCGTGATGCCAGTGGATCAAAGGGCGAGGCTCATAACGCCTGAAACACCGACACGTCTCAAGGTTCCATCACTGTGCTTAATGTCGCCGAGGTGGCACCGAAGTGTGTACTAAGAGCCCTTGAGAAGAAGAAGAAAAGAGGCAGTTTGAAAGCGGCGCTTACGTGGGCAAACGATGGAAATGTAAGAGAGAAGCAGGACAAAAAATGAGAGGTGAAAATAATGCGTAAGGAGCAATCGAGGTACGACAGACAGCCACTTGATCAATGCGTCCCAACACTAATGCTACCGGCAGATGTACTCTACGGGCCGTTGTACGTAGCCACACACCGTCCAATAGTACAGCTCTTCGCGATAATATTTCATGCAACGTCCCCCGATACTTGCGGTGGGAAGATTGTAACAAGTTACATGTTCAGCACGCGGAGACGGAAGGTAACAGACAGCATACCACACGTATTCAATTTCACTGTGTCTAGAATAAGATACTTTGTGTACTCGGGGTAGTAACGTTGAATCAAATAGATGCTAATGGACTGCAGTGTCCATGTCGCAATATCTCCTCCGTGTTCTCCGGTGACGTCAAAGCATTGGACCTGAGCGCTCGAACAACAACGAGGTTCTAGGTTTCTACCGAAATGCTGTACCACGCACTTTGCTCCACCAGCGTTCGCTGTGACCTGTTCCCTCCACCTTTGTGACCCAATACCTCTCTGACCCAATGTCATAATTGACAGCCGTCGCCGCCGTCCTCCTTGTCGTCCCCCAGCTAGAGGCTGTATTGCTTGCCCAGATAGTTTCGTTGTGTTGCGTGGTGAACACAACGTTTACCTCCTCTCCTCATCTTGCCTGCCTAGACTGAACCACATGTATGTGCTGCTTTGCCACGAGAGCGGTATCACCTTGTGACCACGACTGTTGAGAGAACTTGGCACGTCGTATTGCTCTATATTTTTGGTGGCCAGTGGGCGTTCGCCTCCTCCGCAATCCTCCTCGCCATGACCCGGCGTGAAAATCGGCTTGTCATGCTTTACCACCCGTTATATCATTCTCACGAGCACCGATACTTATCGCTGCCTGCTTAAGATTGTAAAAAGCTACTACTTCAGACCCCACAAGGTCACGAAAACTTTCCTGTTTCGAGAAGATGGAACTCCTTGCTATGGCAAGCGTTGACGGCGGGCCTGCGTACGTTATTGTGATGCAGGCAACCTGGCTCCTCCTATACTCTGTTGCGCGACCGCAACCCTCTACAGTCTGTTGCTCAGAGTTAGCGGATATTTTGAACCCCCCGCCCCCCTGAGCGATAAGGTCGGTCAGCGGTTGTACTGGTGTTTTGACTGTCAACGTCGTTTACTCGGCTACACTTCGACCAACCCCGACCAACGCTACACCTCGCCAGTTCATAGTCAATTTTTCATTTTTTCATTTTCCCGAAACTCGCTAAAAAAGCTTCCGTTTGGACTTGCACGGCATAGCAGCAGACATTGAGACCACAAATGATGCCCCACCCAAGCAATTCACCACATATATATATATATATATATATATATCTCTATGAATATTATAAAAATTACCGTACACTCCAGCTGTGAGATCGAATATTTTGTCGAAACTCATCTTTGCAAGATGTGTGTGATACTCCGATCACGCGTCTTACGGGTCGTGTGTCCTCATTAAGGATACAGGTCGGCGACTCCCCTTGCAACTATAGCGTAGCTAGATCAGGGTCAACAGGGTGATGTTAGCCAGTCTGTGGGCGGAAACTATAAAACCCGTTTCTGAGGGGGCAAAATCTGACAGCTGTGGAAGGAAATGCATCAGTTTATCAAGTGAATCCTGTAAGTCGAATATCCGGTCAGGGGAGGGCGGAGTTTTATAGGACGGGGGAGTCTGATTTTGATCAAAAGCCGGGCGGCAGGGGGGGAGGGGGGGAGGGGGGGGAGGGGACGGTTGGGGCGGCTCAATTGAGCCTGGAAACTATATTTCCTTCTTGTGGGGGACGGGGGGGGGGTGTGGCGGGGGGGCGGGGGGGGGAGGGGAAGGGGTGAGGTCGCATAGATGTAGGGGTTTGCTATACGCGTGGTACTAGGTCTAGGCGATGGTGCGGGTGGTGGGGAAGGAGGGGGCGTTGGGGGCCGGGGTTGATGGAAATTACAACAGCGGCATGGACGTCTCTAAAACGTTAATGAGGCGATATCCTGGGCGTGGAAATGTTTATTACTCTGGTGGAGTTCGATACTAGGTGGGGCGTTTGAGCAAGATCTTAGAGAGAGCGAAGAAAAATAACAGGGGATATACAGCTTCAATGGTTTTCGGCTACAACAACGACCGTACACTACCATATTGCTGTGATGGTGGTATTACCACATGTTTGCCTAAAGTTTTCATTTCGAGGAATACATAACCCACGCTACTCATGGGTCAGCCGTGTACGTGCTGCTGTTTTAGCCCGTGTCTCTGTGTATAGACGAACATTTTCTTAGCTCTCGGTCATATGTTGAAACGTTGCAAGTGCTACTGCCTTCATCTTGCTTCCGCCGGAAATAATACTGCAAATAATCACATTCAAAGGGACGAACCCTGAACGAATAATGCGCTAGTCAACGGGTCAACAATTCACCGCGGTGGCGTGGGACCAAACGGGATAGCAAGACAGAACGGCGCATCGGGGTGTGCTTATATTTCGTTGATAATTAAAGTGCTTCAACGCATCCTCGTGGAGAAGCTATCTTGTTTGATCTCGGCATCGTTTCTTTGCGGCCTATCACAGAGATGTATACGTTTTTCTTCTCTCACACACTGTACATCTTGCCCATGGTGACGATATCACAATGTTCTTGTCCTCCCAACTGTTGATCGCGAACAAATCCGTTCAAGCTGCTGGTACTCGCGTAGCGCCTACCGATTTTAAGTATTCCAACGAGCGTCTGCTGATAGTTGACGGACAAGTACGAGCGGAGTATATATATATACACAAGACTAGCGCGGTAGACACCGTTGCCAAATATCCCTTTGGCGTCAAAGAATAGTTTAGTTGTGTGTGCCATATCCTTTTTCTGCTGTTGTTCGTGGATTGATCTTCCCCGACGTCCTTGTTAACCCTGAAATCGATTATTTTTTGCTCCGATTGCCATTGGAGATGTTGAGGACAACGTCATATACACGATGTCGACCTTGACCCAACCGATGACGCTTCAACAACACCAGCCCGTTGGTCTCGCAGCTCTCAGCTATGCAAGGACATTTCGAAAGGAAAACGTAATGGCCACCCGCAGCAACGATTGATCTTTGACGACGTTCGATCATCGGTCGACTTATCATCAAACGGTTGAGGGAGCGATCTCGTCGCAGACGGCTACTGCGACAAGTAAATCAACAATGAGGATTGCGGTGGTGAGCTAGTAGGCCGTGGAAATGAGACGACGCTGTAGCAACACATATATCGCAGGAACGGGGCATCTCTTCCCTTCCGCGGATCTCCTGTCATTGGTTACAGAGGTTTGGGGAAGCGTACGAACGCTGAAAGAACGTGGAGAGCTGATAGCCCTTGCTCTCCTACCGTATTGGTTTGTGAATGAAATTTATAGCAGATGTCGTGAGAGTGACGACCATATACTGATGCAACATCGTCATTTTAGTCGAGAGAATGCTCGAGAACTTTGATTCCCACTGAATGCAGGGTTTCCTTTTTCTGTATCCGTGCAGTCTATCTGCCGGCTATGCCCCTGGTGTCATCTACCAGGTAGTACCTGGTACGTCGCAGGTAACCATTTTACTAACTACTGGACTGTTATTATTTTTGTTCGGCTTTCGGATTCACGTTTCAATTGCCATCTCAACTCGCAAAGCAGTCGACTCCCACCGACCCGCTGGACATATGCCAAGCCAACTAGATGGAAAGCTTTGACCATACATTACTTATGCAATGGGAATACAACAGTGCTGGATGTGTAAATCTGTGCTTTGTGGGGTGCAATGCGTACCGAGCAAGATGACAATCGTACAGCAGCGTAGAGCCCGACTGCTCGTTACGGTCATCCACCTTACTGGCCGCAGATGCTTGATTGAGCGAAAGTAATCCACAATATTCAGCATATAGAACTATAGACTAGACTCTATATATACCATCTCACATTTACGGCCAGTTACCGGGAGATCTGGCGCGCAGGTATACATAGGCGCCCTCTTCAATTTTAGGCCTAGCGTATCTTCATGGCCAGTCGTGAAGGGTTAGTCGGCGCGTGCCCGGATCTATCCGATCGAAATATGATGAAGCTCGGAATCGGCTTGATATGTTTTGAAGAAACGGCGCAGCAAGTAGTCCGTTGCTAGGCGATATCGAACACTTTGCATTACCTTATATACTGTACGCGTCGACTGTGTTTGCGTGGGAAGTAACGGGTTATTTTTTTCTGTCGAATATTAAATCGTATAATTCGAGGTGCTACCCTGGTCTCCCCGAAGCATGGGTGCCGGCCATGGCACCCATGCGGAGCCCTTGTACACATTGAAAACAAAAAAACGAACGAAGTGCGAAATTCTAACAAAGTTTCGTCAAAGAGTCCCGCCATTAAGCTACCGCTTCAGCCATAAAGTGCTCTAGATCTCTAACAGCACTCGTCACCGCTCTACAACAGGAGGAGAGGAGATATTGGATATTTTATTTGTGGGACGGAGGAAGTATGAGGCGTACTTCAGAACCTGGGGCCTACTTCGTCGCATCTAGAGCTCGACCGCTCGGAGATCCCTGGGCAAACAGCGGTGCCAAGTGGCTTACCTCGTCTCCAATGATAATAATAGGTGTTCGTCTTCACCACTGCTGGGGTAGGGGGTGTGGCACTTTTTTTTACTGCTGCGGTTTGGACCGCTCGCACGAGTGACTTTGTATCTCACTCGCAAGAAATTGTCAACAAACGTTTTTGTTGGCGAAGCGTAACTTACCTATCGAAGGCGCACTCATTTCGCAGGGACCAGTACAGCATCAAAACGTTTCATAACCGCAAACGAACATGGAGGCCACTCGCGCGAGTGACCCCCCCCCCCCCAACACGTTTTGACTGAAATTTATCCTTAGGGTGAAGCCATTCCCCCTGTACGCCGACACTACTTGTCGAAGTTTGAGACTTGGCGCGTTTTCAGCTCGTTCGGCGACCTAGGAATACTCACAAAAATAAAAAAAACAATGTCCTGTGTAGTACCTGGTGCTGTTCATCGGCTAGAATCCGAACCCTGCCGAAACATCCACCCCGGACAGCGGTACGCGAATAGTCATCCCCGAGTTGTCAGAATACGAGTGAGCATCAACGATTCCACAGAATGTGGTTTGTACAGCCATTGGAAACTGAGAGTGCTCGTCGGGCATAGCATCATGCCTGTTATAGTAAGTTTCTACGGGGTGTACATTTAGGCGATCTAAAACGGTTGAAAACTCCCTTGCCCCCCCTTCCCCTTTCGAACACCCCCCCCCCTCTCCTCACCGTTGGTACGAATTACGGAATATACATGATAAACTGATTCGTTTCTCCCACAACCCCTACATTTGCCCCCTTCAAGGATTTATAGCTGCTGCACAGATGGAGCTTCCCCCCCCCCCTACCCCTCGCCCCCGCCCCCAACGCTTTAAGAAATATCCGCCCACCGCTCACCGGTTGTACGACCTACAGGATATACTTGGTAAACTGATGACTTTCTTTCGACAGCTGTCAGACTTTGTCACCCTCAGAAACGGGTTTTAAAGTAGTCCGCGCACAGATTGATGAACAACACCCTGTTGACCCTTGTACAAGCTATATCGTAGTTCCAAGGGGAGTCGCCGACCCAAATCCTAAATGAGGACACACACCCAGTGTTTCACGCAATCGGAGTATCACACACAACTTGCAGATATTTGTTTTGGCGGATTTCGACAGAACCTTCGACCTCCCAGCCCGAGTGGATTTAAACATTTTAACAAGGCTGCGGTAACGGGCTGGCCCCGTTTTTTGACTCTAGTGTGTTTGAGCTAGTCGCACGCGTGACTCTGTGCCTCACCTATGAAATGACTTTTCACGATATGCTTGGCGAAGCAAGGCTAACGATTGCATTGCGGATTTATGTCAGGTAAATAAAAAGAGCACTCAACCTTAAGACCGCAAAGCAACGGGGCGGATGTCACTGAGGCGACTGACTCCAGGCTACTGAGAAAGAATACGAAATCAACAAAACGCCTACCGTATCATTGATTGGTCTTTGACAAAAATCATCCTGTTGACCCTGATAGCTACACTGTAGTTGTAAGGGGAGTTGCCGACCTATATCCTTAATGAGGACACTCAACTCGTAATGCGCGCGATCGGAGTATCACACACAGCTTGCAAAGATGAGTTTCGACGAAATCTTCGATCTCACAGCTGGAGTGTATTTTCATTTTTTATAATATATACCCCCTGTTTTTCCCGCTCTCTCTTGCTCAAACGTCCCACGTAATATCGAAATTCGCCAGTGAAAAAAAAAATTCCACGAACAGGATATCAACTCATTATCTTTCTAGAGCCATCCATGCCGCAGCTTCAATTCCCACCCCCCCTTCGCCCCGATCGCCCCCTCCTTTCCCACAATCATCACCATCGCCTAGACCTAGCACCACACGTACAGCAAGCCCCTACATTTATGCGACCCAAAGTCCCAACCCCTCCCCCCCCCCCACCTTTCCCCGCCCCTCCCCCAATCCCCGCCTCCCCTCCCCCCCCTCCCCACCCTTACCCCCTCGAACGTTCCGCCCTCTACTCACTGGATGTACTACTTAAAGGATATACATGATAAACTTGTGCATTCTTTCTAAAACCATCTCATTTTTCCCCTTAAAGGATGTATAGGTTCCACGCACAGATTGAGCTGCCCCGCTTCTCCCGCCCCTCCCCCCCCCCCCTCCCTCCTGAGATATACTGGAATGGTGCATTCTTTGCAAACCGTTAGATTCATGCTTTTGAAGGATTTATAGTTTTCACGCACAAATTGAGCTGCCCCACCCGCCCCCCTGCTCCCTCTCCCATCCCGCTCCCCTTTTGATTAATACCGTGCCCACACATCCTTACAAACTCCGCCCTCCCCTCACCGGATATTCGACTTACAGTATTCACTTGATAAACTGATGCATTTCCTTCCACAGCTGCCAGATTTTGTCCCTCAAAAACTGGTTTTATAGTTTCCGCGTACAGACTGACTAGCATCACCCTGATGATCCTGATAGCTACACTGTAGTTGCAAGGGGAGTCGCCGATTTATGTCCTTAATGAGGTCACACAACCTGTAATACGCGCAATCGGAGTATCACGCACAGCTCGCAAAAATGAGTTTCGACAAAATATTCGATCTCACAGGCTCTGGAGTGTATTTGTACTTTTATAATATATATATATGAAAATGGCTTTGCTAAAAATTGTTGTTGTTGTTCTCACATTAACTCGCATAATCAAGTCCGTGGTCACAGGGCAGGCTCCGGTCACTCTGGAGCTGAGGAATAACACCCCAGGGAAAAACACAAACTAACTATTGGATCTTCCTTGATCTGTCCTCAGGTCGCAGGGGAGGGCGCCCCTGCCACTTCCAGTACACGAATTCTAAACCAGCAATACTTTGATATATGCAAACACATATATATATGCTGACCAGCAATACTTGAACATTATTATCGTGACGACGTCAGCCGGTCCAGCAATAATCATCACACACGTGATAAACTAAATTATTTCAGTACCCCGCCTAGGTAAAGCACTCAACCTACGCCAGTAATGTTCCTTTTTCTTTTTTCGTCGATGGGTCGAACCCTGGCTGGCATCACCACTGCTGGAGAAGAGTAAAAGACAGTTCTGTCTGTATTTTGCGGAACATGACTACGTACGCACATTTTCGATAATACACCTGGGGTAGAGCCGCTTGCATCGGTGAGTCTGCAACCTATTGGACAGAAAGACTGGATGCGACTGTTCATGCGTGTATAGTTGCTCTCAATTCCGTTGCAGATGCATTCCTCGAATTTAATCTGGCATCAAAAGCTTATGACCGCAAATGGACGGCGTCGTCACTTGCGCGAGGGATCCACGAGCGACTGCGAAGGAAAACTCCGAAAAGCGATACCCTCACTGTAGTCTTTGTTTGCAGCTCTGCTCCAAAAAGACGGAATCGGAATAGACGTTGAGGCAAAGGTGCACGAACAGACCGGCGCAACTAACCGCGATAGCCATTCGCAAACTGTCTACTCCTGTCACTCGCTCAAAGAGTCAAGTGACCCTCTGCCATCGTCTACAGCTTAATCGCCTTAACCTCTGCCTGCCGGAGAGACAGGGCTGCCTTGGACTACATTTATCGGTGAGTGTGAGGACGTTCGATCTACAATTCACACGTACGCGCTCTTTAGCACAAAAAAAAGCTAAGCACTATTATTATACTGTACCAGGTCTACTGTTTTTTGTACGCAACAACATACTGACCTGACTCCGCTTGTGCGTAACTCACAGTCTCTCTAGAGAGTCATCCCAAGATAGGACGGGTGCCGCAAACGTTTCTGAGCTCCTATCCCCAGGACGTCGTCGATGTCTCACTCACCTGAAGCATAATTACCAAGACAATAATTCGCGCCAGCCGATCAAAAGCTGTATGCCATGCTTCTAGATCAAATGCACTCATGAGAGAGACCATAACTACGGTATGGGAGCTATCTCTCTTTGCGCTGGCAGGTTTGAGCCGCGCGCATGAGAGCAATTTTCTATACCTCACGCGGATAAAAAAACTTCAGACGTTCGTTGTTGAAGGTTGATATATCAAAAACGGTTTATCGGGAAGGAATAGACAGCGAGGGAACTGGGGCGGGGAGGGTCACTAGTGCGCGCTACCGCAAACGAATGCCCCGAAATGTCCTCCCCTCAGTAGCCAAGATAAACGAATATTGTACCAACCGACATTTTTACAATTGGGGAGCTCAACTGGTCGGAGGAGTCTCGCCCAAAACGTGCTATATATATAGCTTTCGATCGATGTATCATACAACAACAAATTATAAAGATTTAACACGTTATTCACTACACTTAAACACTGGGTTGCTGCATCCAACATCAAACCTTCTAGAATAGTGAACATTACAAGCCAGATGATATAAAGGGATGTCTTATTGCTTCAATCGTCAGGTTTGTCCCCTTTGAGGATTTATAGTTTCCGCGCACATACTGAAATGTCCCGACTCCCGCCCCCCCCCCCCCCTCCCCTCCCCCTCCACTGACCCCTCTTGTTTATTAAAAAAAAAAAAAACCCTCCCCCCCCGCCCCTCTGTCCCCCGATTCTCCCCCCCCTTCAGCCTAGTTTGTCCAAACGCCCCACTCACAATCAAAATCGGCCTGAGTAATAAACACCTATACGCAGTTGATATCACGTCATTATATTTCTGACCATCCATGACGTAGTTTTCAATTATTTTCCGCCCAAACCCCCCCTCCCCCCCCCCCTCCAACGCCCCCTCTTTTCCGGCCACCTGCACGATCGCCTAGACCTAGCACCACGCGTATAACAAGCTGCTACATATCTTTGATCTCACAGCCGAAGTGTATTTGAATATTATTTGTGACCTAAATCTCCTAAAAAATCTTTCTCCCCCCCCCCCCCCTCGTGCTCTCCCTTACTCAAACGCCCCACCAAATATCGAAATCCGCCACATTAATAAACACTTCACGCACAGGATATCACCTCATTATCTTTCGAGAGCCATCCATGCCGCTGTGTCCCCCCCCCCCCCCCCGCCTCGAACGCCCCCTTCTTTCCCATCACCCGCACCATCGCCTAGACCTAGCACCACACGTATAACAAACCCCTCACCTAAAGCCCTTCCTCCCCCCCCCCCCCCCTCCAACGCCCCCTCTTTTCCGGCCACCTGCACGATCGCCTAGACCTAGCACCACGCGTATAACAAGCTGCTACATATCTTTGATCTCACAGCCGAAGTGTATTTGAATATTATTTGTGACCTAAATCTCCTAAAAAATCTTCCCCCCCCCCCCCCCCCTCTTGCTCTCCCTTACTCAAACGCCCCACCAAATATCGAAATCCGCCACATTAATAAACACTTCACGCACAGGATATCACCTCATTATCTTTCGAGAGCCATCCATGCCGCTGTGTCCCCCCCCCCCCCCCCCCGCCTCGAACGCCCCCTTCTTTCCCATCACCCGCACCATCGCCTAGACCTAGCACCACACGTATAACAAACCCCTCACCTAAAGCCCTTCCTCCCCCCCCCCCCCCTCCAACGCCCCCTCTTTTCCGACCACCTGCACGATCGCCTAGACCTAGCACCACGCGTATAACAAGCTGCTACATATCTTTGATCTCACAGCCGAAGTGTATTTGAATATTATTTGTGACCTAAAACTCCTAAAACATTGCCCCCCCCCCCCCCCCCCCCGTCTTGTTCTCCTTTACTCAAACGCCCCACCAAATATCGAAATCCGCCACATTAATAAACACTTCACGCACAGGATATCACCTCATTATCTTTCGAGAGCCATCCATGCCGCTGTGTTCCCCCCCCCCCCCCCCCGCCTCGAACGCCCCCTTCTTCCCCATCACCCGCACCATCGCCTAGACCTAGCACCACACGTATAACAAACCCCTCACCTAAAGCCCTTCCTCCCCCCCTCCCACCCCCCCCGCCCCCCCCCCCCCGCCCCCACACCCCCCACCTCCCCCCCAACCCATCCTAACCCCACCCCCTCGAACACTCCACCCTCTTTTTACTCACCGATTATACGACTTACCCCAGGATATACATGATAAACTGATGTATTATTTCCAAAACCGTCACATTTATCCCCTCAAAATAATGTATAGTTTCCAGGCACATATTGAGCTGGCCCCCCCGCCGCCCCCCCCCCCCCCGCCTCAACCCCCCCCCCCCGCCTCAACCCCCCCCCCCCCGCTTCAACCCCCCCCCCCGCCCCCAATAATAAACTGGTGCCAAAACCGTCAGATTTATCCCCTCGAAAGGATTTATAGCTTACATGTACAAATTGCCCCCTTCCCCCCCCCCCCCCTCCTCCAAACCCGCTCGCTTTCGATCAAAACCAGGCCCCCACGTCCTTCAAAACTCCGCCCCACCCCCCTCACCGGTTTTTCGACTTACAAGGTTCACTTGATGAAAGGATACATTTCCCTTCACAGCTGTCAGATTTTGTCCCCCTCAGAAACGGGTTTTATAGTTTCCGCGAACAGACTGACTAACATCACCCTGTTGACCCTGATAGCTACACTGTAGTTGTAAGGGGGGTCGCCGACCTATATCCTTAATGAGGACACACTACTCGTAATGCGCGCGATCGGAGTATCACACACAGCTTGCAAATATGAGTTTCGACGAAATCTTCGATCTCACAGCTGGAGTGTATTTTCATTCTTTATAATATATACGGTGAAATGAGCCTCTGCCCCTGCTCACCCACATGTTTGGCATTTACCCAGGAACAATTGAATATAGCCTTCAGCAGTGATCGGGCGACAGGAACATCTGGGTTGTGAAATTTGTGGTGGTGAGATGGCACGGTGTAAACGACAACCTCTCTTTCACTTAGAGGGGCCAGTAACACAATGAATCTTTCCCAGCTGAGCGACAAGCGCATCAACCGGTTGCCGAAAATATCATAGGCAAAAACTAGCGAAATTTGTGAACTCCCGGTCCATTCATGAAAAAATTCCCAGACGAATATAAAATCTAAGGTACAAGGAGACATAGGAATAGACAGCGGTGGCGACGAAAAGTCTAGTGTAGGGCACCCTGTATAACGTAATAACTCTAGCCGAACACCAGCATATCGGCTTCTTGTGAAAAGGTCGTTCTTATTCTACAACGGCTCAGTCATTGATTTGTGGATCACCTACTGCACCACTCTATCACCCAAATAAACGCGATTGGGACCATGGAATCCAAGATGTCGTCTTTGGAATAAGAGGAACTCGAGCATTTGACGCGCGGTACGGTCGGAGTTCCCGCCGTCGGAATTCCGAAAAACAAATCCCAGTCGAGCTTTGTGGTCGGGAATTTCGCCGAAAGCAGTGTATATCTGTGCGCTGCGTGCGTTGTTTCGTCACGCGTGCTAGTGGGTGAATAGGTCGCCATGAAGGACATAGCTCGGACATCCCTCCTCGCGAGGACAGCTACTCCGCAGGGTCAACAGGACGCATTTAACGAAAAAAAAATACACTCCAGCTGTACATCGAAGACTAAGACTTCGTCGAAGCTCATATATGAAAGCTGTGTGTGATACTTCAATCGCGCTTGTTACCAGGGGTATGTGTCTGGACAGGGATATAGGTCGGCGGCTCCCTTTAGAGCTGCAGTATAGCTTCTTCTCGGGACAACACAAGGCGTTATTGGTCAATCCACACGCGCAAACTACAAAGCCTTTTTTAGAGGGGGGGTAAAACATGACGGCTGTTAAACACACCAGTTTATTCGTATGCCCAGCAGAGTATTATGATCGGTGACGTGAGCGTGGCGGGTAAAGGGGGTGAAGGTTACGTAAATGCAAAGGAGTTTACTGCATGCGTATGCTACAGGAGTAGGTGATCATGGGAGCGCTCGGGAAGGGGGGTGAGGGGGGGGGGGGGCGTAATTGTATATATTGAAGACCATACAATTCTAGTATTAGGTAGCTCTATCGACAATCTTCATACCTCGCCGAAAGATTATTTGGAAATCAAAGCGAAGTGCGCGTAAACACAAAATCCCATGACCTAGGTGTGTGCAAAAACATTAACCGCCCACTCGTAGTTTCCAGGGCCTAGAGGGAATCTCGTTCGTCGTAATAACAAAATCAAGGGACGTTACAGTATCTAACGAGCGATGCACCTACAACAATAATAAGACATTCCAACGGGTGACGAGGGATTATTACGTTTTTCGGCTGTGGCGTATCCAGCTACAGCCCGAGCTAGTTGATCGGACTCTCGCTGTTTAGTTGGCCATAAACCATATCCACGGTATGGGAGGTACCCTCCTTTACTGGTTTCCGCTACATGCCGAGTGAAGGCCTCTTCAAAAAGGGGCTACATCTCAACATAGGCATGTGCACGCACGAATTCCACTGAAAACGGAAAACATAGCACGTTGTTGAGTTGTCTAGAGTGGACGATACATCTAACCTAAAACCATGCATTTCAACGGGTGACGCGACATTACTGTCTTCTTGGTGGTGTTTCCGCGCGAAAAGCCTCACGCCAGTGACCCGACCGTCGCATCAGCAGAGAAGTAGTTTGCCATGGACCGAGGCCACCTTAGGCGGGATACACTCCTTTCTTGGTTTCCACTAGATTCCAAGTTGGGCCACGTCCCAACGGGTCTTAATGGCAGGAGTATATGCTACGTTAGGGCAAGAAGCGTAACAGTTACATGAAGGTGCACATCAAAAAACAGAAAATGTTACAGCGGCAGGCACTCGCGCGAGTGGCTGTCAACAGGTGGTGACAGGGATAAGTCGGGATATCCACCCGTACACACCTCCACCCTACCCGAGGGCATGATGGGGCTCGTTTGTGTCGCCTTTGTGCTTTGAGGATACGACCGAAACCCTTCCCGCTTTTTGACTATATTAATTAAGGCGTTAGTTTTGAAGGCGTACCAGGGTGTCTATTCCATTGGAGTTGGATTTTGACACCTACAACACTGTTTACATATTTACGTGTGCCGAAAAATTGCAAGCTATACATCTTCGGGTTTTGCCCAGTGGATCGTGGTGCTAATATGCTCCAATAAGGGTCAACGAACTTCATGGTTGAGGAGGACATGCGCACCCCGTGGCTCGCGCTACGCGAAATCGGACAATCGCACACATATCATGGTTTAGCGCGATGCAATTTTCGATTTTTTCAACACTAGAGAGCTTTAGGTATAGTCGACAAAGCCTAAGGCTACGGTATCAGTAGGGGGGATGTTACGACGGTGCTATGATATAGGGTACAGTATGTTAGACAAAGGCTACGGTATTAGTAGGTGAGATGTTAGGACGGTGTTATGATATGGGGTACAGTATGTTAGACCAAGGCTACGGTATTAGGAGGGGGGATGTTACGACGGTGCTATGATATAGGGTACAGTATGTTAAACCAAGGTTACGGTATTAGTAGGGGGGATGTGACGACGGTGCTATGATATAGGGTACAGTATGTTAGACCAAGGCTACGGTATTAGTAGGGAGGATGTTACGACGGTGCTATGATATAGGGTACAGTATGTTAGACCAAGGCTACGGTATTAGTAGGGGGGTGTTACGACGGTGCTGTGATATAGGGTACAGTATTTTAGACCAAGGCCACGGTATTAGTAGGGGGGATGTTACGACGGTGTTGTGATGATGTTCGTATGTTGTAATGATGGTGGTATGGTGATGTTACGTCATACCCCCATTTTCCCTACCGGATCTAATCGACTACTACCGTACTAGTACCAGTGGCTCTGTACGTCACGGACAATAACACGCTCTGAGGCAACTTGTTTGACCCCGCGTTGCCGCCCTTTACATTATGGATTCCACGTCGCAAAATGAAAAAAGCACCAAAACTTGAGACTGCAACGGAACTGGGGGGTCACTCGTGCGAGTGGTCTCCAGTTACTGAAAAAGGAGGTCCCTGACGGGACCCCCCTACTGTAGCCTTGGTCGAAAGGCCTATGTCTTCCTCTCGTACGGCACATATATGGCGGCAGGGCACGTGATCATAACGGAAAACCGTAAGCAAATGATTGATTTCATACGCGTACAAATTCAATCATTTGATCGGCTGCAGTATTGATTGTACTCTACCTAACCTGCTGCCGTGGTACTGTACCTACGGCAGAAAAACCTTGAGCTTCAAGGGTCCAGTCTGAGGGAATGGAAAAACCGGGATGTTCTTATGGCTCGCCCGTGTAGGTACTGCTGGTGTAGCCCTCCCCTACTCGAATAGACGATCAATGCTGGAGATTTTTCGAGCCCTCGGCAAAACGTTCAAACGTTGCAGGTGCCACTGATTTAATCTTGCTTACGCTGGGAACTGACCCTGCGAATAGTTAGTTTTTAATCGATGATCCCGGCAACGATGGTGCGATAGTCGACGGATAAAAACAACACCGCAAAGGGGCGGCACGGAATGGGATAGAGCAAAACGCCGCATGGAGCTTGACCATTTTTCGACGACACAAGTGCCTCGATTCCACACCAGCAAGAGCGCATAACGTTCGATTTCGGCATCGTTTCCTTCCTAATCAATAGTAAAGCGACGCATCCGGTACTCCTCTTGCAGACATCCTACATATTACCCGTTGTGCTAACATTTCACCGTATTGTGTGCTTCTCACGGCTGATGGCGGGCGCATTCCTATAGGTTGGTGCTACTCGCACCTCGCACATACCAAATATTGATTTTCTAATGATTGCCTGCTGATAATGGACGACGAGTCTGAGTGAAATGTGGACTGGACTACAAGGATAGGTTCTGTTCCAAAAAATGAATTTCGCGTTAAAGATAAAGTTTGAAATTACGACACATCCTTTGCGTGATGACATTTTTGGATCAATGTCTTCTAACGTCCTTCGTGTCTTTCAAACCGGTTACTTGTTCAGGTGCCGGTTATCGTTGGAAACGCCACGGACAACGCCGTCTGCTCAAGGTAAACCTGAGGCCAACCCATGAAGCTCAACGTCCACCATTTCTTCGGCCTCACAGCTCTCAGTTCTGCAGGAATATTTTTTTCGTCCGGAAACATCATCGCCACCAGCAGCGCCGATGTTTCCTCGAGGACCTTGAGTGATTCATCATCTATTGGTTGTGTGACCGAATACATCGCCGACGGCTACTGCGACCAGTTCAACAACAACGAGAATTGCGGTGGTAAGCTGGTGTGGTTTGGTAATGAATCGATTGCGCAGCATCACACAGATACCTGGAACGGCATCCCTTCCCCTCTCCCGCTCATCTGTTATTGGCCATTGAGGCTTGGGGAGGCGCATGCATGCGGCGGTGAAGGTGGCCGTGCATGACCCCTGCCCTTCCATCTGGTTGCCTTGTTCATGGAATTGATAACTTATTCCGTACAGGTGCGATCGCCAAACGCATTATGTTCCTCCATACCGATCGCGAGAACTCTCGACCCAAGTGTAATTTCAAAGGGATACTGGTCGTAATTTACCTATGTCTTCGTACGTGAAGATAACACACACCGTCGATCTCGGTGCTATGCCCTTCTTACTGTATTATGGTCTTCGGCGTTGGAAACCCTTTTTTCCTAGACTTTTGTTTCGGCATTTGGTGTTCTTGATAACTCTTCGATTTATATGTTAATTCGCACATGACGGTTTACCCCCGGCGACATCGGGCGTACAAACCGCTTAGTCACAGGCTTACAAACGTCTTTACTGTGTATGTAGCTTTGATTCCACGTCATATGCACACGCAAAGGGAGTTCGTCACTGGTGGTGCAATAGTTTGCCTCGTGGGTTGGCTATACACACCGAGCACGCAGACCGTCGTACCGTGTATAAAGTGATAAGTCCTACGCTTTGAGACTCGTTTTTGTCTGTGCAGTAATCCTCTTTGCACACGTCCAATATCGCGCCTTTAGCCACAGGCCGGGGGACAGGCGCGGGGGTGTACTTGCGCGCGACGACTCAAGGTGTTGTTGACACTGGCTTGAAATAGATTGACATCGGCAAAATGGCCTATTTCTGGCTCTCCTTGCAGTATTTGAGCTGCCCGATAAAAAAAACACCCTGAAAACAACTCAAGGGGACAACAAGTTCCACAAGTATTGCAGTGAAGATTGTGTGGGACGCGTCCTTTCCCAAAATCAATATCTAGGGATTAAACCGACATATCAGCTTCTTATCGGGTCGTCCGCGTAGTACAAAGTTTCTTCGGCAGGCGCTTATCAGAGGGCCAACATTTAAACGCTGCCGACTTCCGCGGAGCCAGGGCGTATATTGTTTGCCGTTCGTACTTCATACGACACTGCTCAACTGTCTTTTTGTTGATGTCCGTGTCACCCACTTTTCGTACTTGCATCACATTGCAAGTTGTCACATGGTGCCAAATTTTAGCGTTTTTGTCTCCATTCACTCACTCTGCACATCACATTCCCTGTGCTCATATCACGTTTGCGATTTGTATATCCCATCTGCCCACCATCTCAGGGTCCGACGGTGGCGATTGCTGCGAGTGCACCTGCGTCAGCACCGAGTCATACCAGTGCGGCGCCGGCTACCGTGGCGGGTATTCGTGCATCGACCCTAGTGTTCAACGCGTTGGCCACGAAGAAGGAGATCATCCCGACCGGTCTAGAACGCATTCGATTTGTCTAACAGAGTACATGCTCGACCTCTGTTAGGTTTCGACGGTGGTGATTGCTGTGAATGCACTTCCGTTAGTAGCGATTTGTTCATCTGGGGTGAGGACTCGACGTATCACCGTGGATTTGCCTGCCTTGATCCGAGCGCCCCGTGTCACAACCACGACGGCTTCGACACCGAAGAAGACAATTCCACACTTTTTGATGACGACGACACACCGGACAGCGGTTTTCACTCCTTGTGCCTTGACGCAGTCAGCGGAAATGGGAACTGTGACGCGGACAACAATGTGGACGAATGCGGTGGGTGAAACAACATCAGCAGGAGACGGTGGGTTACAGCATCGAAAAACACCAAACACACGCGATATATCTGAAGAATGCATTGTTTATTGGCACGTACACGTCATCTAAGACTTCTTCTACGCACCCCGGACGTTCTACAACTTGTCACCACCTTGCAGACTAGCCACTGTAACTTCTGTGAACACTTAAATATGGGATTTCCGTGTTGTTTCGCCGCGTTGGTGCATTTCTCGCCACCTAGCCATTTGGATCAACATAATTTGTATTTTTGTGTTGGTCCATATTCCGCTACGCACAGCATGAGGCCTTCGATAATCAAATCTCGTGTATCGCCTCGTGTTATTGTTCCCAGGCTACGACGGTGGGGATTGTTGTGAGTTCGACTGTGTGAGCACCGGCGAGTTCACCTGCGGTGGCAACAGAAACTACGATTGCATAGACTCAAGCTCGTCATGCGTTGGTGGCTATGTCCTGGCCGGGACAATGACGACCATTGGCGTGTCAGCCAACGCCTTCGACACACGTTCCGGCGGAGCCAGTGGTGATGATAGCTGCGGAGAAGACGGATGTTCACCTTACCGATCAATTGACGGCATTATCCACGACATCGCATCTGGGTGGTCCTGCGAACAAGGTTTTGTCTCTGACGGACAACCATGTCAGATCGACTTCGTGTTCGACGACCCTCAAGATATCATGGAAGTACAGGTGGCCTTCTGGAAGGGGGAAGAACGCTCTCGCACGCTAGAGGTGAGCCGAACGCATCATGCATTTTTGGCTGTTGGAGAATTGTATATCGCACGGCAAACACAAAGATACGTCTTGTCGACATGTCCTGCGTCCTACAACAGACATACCGTATGTGATTGTCCGTCGACAAGAGCAAACACTGTGTTGGAATACAAGAAAGCGATGACCGACACCTACTTCGTACGTTTACTGTGGGACGTCGAGCCGCGTACTTATAAACTCTTCATGCGACAAGTTTAGCTCGGGCAGCGTGACTAACCTCGCTCCCCAACTAGACGACCAGAGCTGCTACACACAAAGCTCGCTCCCGCCGTTTAGACAAGCTTGTCGGAGATGATTTGCCCTGCTAGGCCTGAACCCTTCCGAGGACTTGGCTCTTTACTAGCGGCGGCCAGCTGATGTGGTTGAAACAAAAGAGGTTAAGATCATTGCGGGCGATATGAAGGACAAATTGTTTCGCCATGGGTGAACGCGGCGTTTGGCAGCGCGATCATTCTGGAATGTAATTCGTATCCCTTCTTTAGGATATATGGAGTGATTTCAGGTAATACACGGTGCAATTCGGGGCTTGTCGCTGGCGTAGAAAATAGTTCCGGTGTCCACTCGAGCATCTACTCTTTAGATCTTGAAATTGTTTCGACCGGGAGTCTTTGGACTTCTCGATCTTTGTCTAAATCTGATAAAATGTTTCTTTGGCGAGGCAGCCGTCGGATCAGTCAGAAATATTCAAAGGTGTTGACCCCTAGCGCAGGAAGCTGCACACTCCCTCCTCCCGGCGCAAGCCGATCGCCGCTGAAGAAAGCCACACCGAACACGCCCTGACGACCCGCGCGGCCCTTCCATCCCACAATCATTCCTTTCTTCCTGCTCCCCCCTTGTTGCGATCCCCTCTTTAAATCAAAGGACCTAGCATGTCACAATATATATTTCTTGATTATTGTGTAGAGATACTACATTTCCCATGCTCCTCTTCATGCTCGTTTCTAGAAATACTGCACCGCACGCGGACACTAATGAAAGACCAAGGCTACGGTAGGTAGAAGACGTGTTGTTGTGGCGCTAACGGTTGCTGCCCAATATCTTTCCATTGATGATAATATTTTTACTTTTGGACTCGCGGTCTGTACCATCTCTATGAGCGGTCCAGTTTTGTTCCGCCAGCAGTTCACGGTGTAGTCTTTGCTTAGCGAGCTACAGAGAACTGGGGTATCCCGCCTAGGGCATCCACGGTCAAGAACAGTCTCGGTTAATATTTCAAGCGCTCGGACAGGGTGGCACCGATTAGGTCAGACCGGACTCAACAACGTTTTACGTAACGGTTGCGGTATTTCCCGACACTCAACGGTCGTCGGTGCGCAACGGACGTCCCGTCCACCACCACGTGATTTCCGTCGACTTGCCACCGAGCACATGCTCCTTGCGTCCTTGCCCCCCGCGTTCCAGCTCAACGCATGTGAGCATCGGTTCCAACCGCGCATTTCCAGGATTTTCGAGGTATGTCAGAACCATGGCGGCCGCAAAATTTGACGTAGAGCGGTTAACCTGTGGTATCTGCCCACAGCAGACACTGAGGTGTGGCCCGTACGCCTGCTTAATTTAGTTGATGACTTGCCGTGCCGCCTTATTGCCTGGGTGACCTTGTTCACGTCGCAAGGGTGAGTAAAAACCCTTTTTTGGTGTGCGTCTCTCAGTTTCACCTGGCATGTTGAATTATCGTCATCGTAGGATAGACCTTATCATTCCTGTAAGAGGTCGTGAGATAGTTTTCTTCTATTTGCAGTCTACACGTTCATGCGTGGTTATGATGTGTACCATCTCTGTCAAACTGATGTCCGTGGCCACATAGCTCATGTCTCTATAGCACGAAAAAAAACATGAAGCGCTGGATGTGCCGACTGGGCGAAGGCAACGGATTGACTTGGGGACAGCACAACAATAACCGAACACTACAATTCTTCAAAGGTTTCTAGGCGGATGTTGGGGCTGCACAGCTGTGGTGCTGAGTTGGCGCCTTTTGTAGGGGAGGTGGACCATTCACACCGGACAAAGGCCGCAAAATTCACCAAGTACTTTGTGTAATGGCGATACAATATCCTCATTGTTTTGAGCAATAGCTCGTTGAAACTCCTCTGTCTCCGCGCAAAACTGGGTCTCCTCTTCGTCATCTTGTGGATATGCCCTGTTTGCCGTACTCAGGTAGCGATCAACGGTGAGGTCATCGGCGATTTTGATTCGTACCCTGGATCTACGTTCCACGCACTTGGTATCCGGGGAGTGGGCGTAAACACTTTTTCACTCAAGCACGGTGACGTCGACGACGCCGGCGGGATTAGCCTCATGGAGGTAGGTTATCTTCAGATCCACGAGCTCCACGTGGGGAATGTATCCCTTTTTGATTGTAGTGTGGATGGAAGATTATATCAATATTTGGAGGTTATCATGAAAGTGTCATATTGTTGCCCGAAAATGAGTGGTGGTGAGAGCATCTAGATGGAAGTGGTGAAGAAGTTCGTGAAAGCGATTGAAACGTACATACATCCAGTGTAGATTTTCCTGCCATATGTCAGGTTGTAAGCACTTGGTGATAACAAACACATATGTGGTAGACCGCCCACGCAAGGCCAGCCACCTCGCCGTGTAACACACGCACACCATATCGCTAAATACTTGATTTTGGTAGCAGGGACCGCGTTGGCAATCGTTACACGCGACGGATAGACCACAGTCTAGGTGATCTAAATCCTACATCCCTCGGTTTTTATGTTGTTCAATGTTTACGCAGTCCTCAGTTAGCCCGGGCAACGTGTGCTAGGGCTTGGGGATTGTCCAGCATTCACGCGGCAACATCGTGTACTATCCACGTAGATCATACGGACTGGGGGATTGTCTGGTTTGAGAAACATAATTTAAATGATAGATCTGTATACTTTCGGCGTTTAGGTACATCGGGCATATCGACAAGGGTATTCGCACCGTCATGGTTTGCAGGTCCTGCTCAACATGTTTCATGGCAAGAACATAGGTATAGTATGCATGGCGTGACACCACCGTAAAGGGCGTTATTACTGTTAGTATCGGGCAGGCTTTCACTGTAGTAGCCTACAAGCAATCTTCATAACAAAAGCAAGCTTGGGTAGAGTTACACCGTTCGTCCCACATGTTTGTGCTTCCGGATGAATGACGATGGCCGAATCGAAACAACAGCGCGTTCCTAGGGTGTCAGACTCAAATTACATCAAACCGGTAACATGCCTGAGGTCCAACTCGAGTTTAATACAACATGTGCTTCGTGAGATATAGACCGAATAGGGCGCTTCAAACGCGTATACCACCATGGCCGTACATGCGAAGGATGCTGGGTTTACAATACGAATATCAAACGGCCGTACATTTCCGTTCATAGTGCTACCATGTCACCAGCAGCGACCGCGTACTCAAACCTAACGCAATATGTACTACTCCTTTGGAGATTCTACTCCTGTTGATCACGTTGTCAATGCGAGCCACGTTTCCAGCGAATATTGACAAATGCTTGCTGCACAGGCGTTGTCCTTGCTGGCATACCCCCCGTTTCTAATATTCAACTTTTCCGCGACTAATTTGTACGAAGATCGCCTGTGCCGAACTTCCTCTTGTACTAAACGCTTCCTCAACATTTGTGTTGTGCCGATTTCGCAATTTGTTTATTGGCAGGTTCGGTTCCTGGTTGAGCCGTGAAACTTCAACGTTGTCGTACAGATGCCGGTGACAATCTCGTCGACTGACGATATTGGTTTTTTCCTTGCTTGGGGTGATTGAGTTACGAACTCGCGTACACTTTGCTCTAGGATCTGGTGGTGATAAGATTTAGCGTAGGCTGTTGTTGTTATGTCGTCGAACACGTGCAAGTGAACGAAACTCTTTTTGCGAGTCGCTGCATTGGTCGTTAGGTAAATGGTTGATGGTCATATGGGAGCTGAGTACAGGGGTGATCGCACTTTCAACCTGGAGTTTAATGGCGATCAGAGCCCGAGTTGCAGTTGGCGCTCTAGAGGGCGCGGCCTGGGTCATAAGGAGGGTAGCCTCGACCTTAGTGATCAAATCGACAAGAAGTCGAAAAACTTGCCTGATTGTTCGTAAGTCAAGGGGTTTTGAATGTTTTCTGAAAGCTCGTCAACATCAGGTTAATGGCTCCTTCGTGGCAAGGGGTTCATGCCGTTTCCCCACACGCCAACACAGCAAACATTCTCGCCCTTCGATCGTGTTCCAACCGTTGTCGCGTGCCGTTAAAACGTTGAATGGCTCGCGAAGAGTCACGGAAATAACATTCCGCCACCCCACCAGCAAGATGGTGATCCAGGGAGAGTATCACCTGGTACGTCAGAGGTAGCACCAAATGTTTCTGGAGCCCCTCGACGGAGAAGCGGCCCTCTCCCAACCTCATATGGAGCAAAACTATATTCGCCCAACCAAGCAAACTGTCCCACAGCCTACAGCAAGACACGAGTAGTCACGATTTCGCACGGAACCACGACAACTAGGATTCCTCTGCTGATTACGGACGTTAACCCCCGTCATTTTGCGAGGTACGTCTACCCCGATCGCGCGGGCAATGCTCACTCCATGGCGATACGTCACTTATCTCCCCGCCATGATTCCCAGCGAACGACAGAGGCAGTGCAATACTGACGCACCGCATACGCATGCGTGGCACCTATATGGCCGTTACCGTTTCACCAACCAGTCTTCCAGGGAAAACCTCCAACCGTTCCCGCGACCATGTCAAAATTTTACCCACCCAACATATAAAGAGGAATGACTAATCATCGTACTCGTCTGTCGCCCCCGCAGTGCACTCCCAAGATGGAGGCCACCAACGCACGCACGCTACGGTACAAGGATTGCATTTATAATTTCCAATAGAATATTCTCTTGGGGGGCTCTTAGCATTACCCAAGCGCCTGAGTGGAAAATCTCCGTACAAGTGTACGGCCAAAAACGTGTCAAACCCTGCCTGAAATAGGGGTCAAGGAGCCCGGTCATCGGCGCAAGTCAAGATAGAGGTATACCACTATTTATCTTTTTTGTTTTCTTAAAATAACGGGGCTCCTTAACGCAAAATCGCCGTCAAAACGAAAAACATGCTTGGTTCTCGTCGTGTACTTGAGCCCATGAGAACCTTTTTTATTCGGTAGAAAATGTTTTAGTTTTCTCCGGATCGGTTTAAGGGAGGGATCTTAAGCTCCCAAATAAACGAAAAAGTCTCTATCGCTGCGCGCGTCCATGCACAACTTGCTGCGATCAAAACGTGTTGCCCATATCGGACGGATGCTACGGTATCGACAAACCACTTTCGAAAATAATCAAGACTTCTCACTCAATAACCGTTACCTCCCTGAACAACAGATTCGGAGTAAATCGAAAGTGCAACCCAATCATACAACCTTCTCCCTTCACCAAGAAAATGTGTACGCCAGAACTTTTAAACGATATCCCGCAGGCGAACAAATATGTTCACCAAACAGAGCCACCCATGCGGTAGCTTCATTTCATGTACATGACCTTCAAGGCGCATATATCCCCCAGTAAACCCATGACCTGGGGATACAAGCATGATTTCACTCCACCACAATGGACGGCATGTGCGGCGATTTCGAGGTTTATTTGCCCTTGTCGTGCAGAAACCTAAATATCAAAACCTGCTGCCTCTCTCAAACCACTCGTCCTCCTAGCACGCGCCAGATCTTTGAGGAAAAAACGCGTACTACGGTAGAGGTAGCACTTTCCGTCTATAATGTTTGCTGAATGACAGGGTTCCTTAACTCAAAATCGTCGGGGAAAGTGGTGATTGTCTTCGCGCGATTCTCGTTGTACACCTAGACCATGGGATTTTTCGTCCGGTATAGCAGTTCTATTTACATAAAAAAAATACGTTCTGGTAGACGTCTTTGGCTCCCAATTTGAGGAACTTCACAAAAAATTGCTGCACCTCTATCGTAGCGCGCTAAAAAACATATATTACCTCGCGCCTAGTGGGCCGTTCGGGCTTTTCCGACTTCTGTCTGACCGGGTCCTCTCTGCCGAGGAAGCCTCCGCGGATTCACCAACACTGGTGGTCTGTTGGTCACATGCCTGCTGTAGGTCATGGGGTTGTTCCTGGAAATAAGGGCAGAGTGTATCTCAGATTAACGTTTTGAATTGGGTCTCGTGACCCTCACCTCTTGATTCCGGACGCTGCAGGTGCATACCCATCTCGACGAGCGTCACAATCTACCATGTACAGTACCTTTCCAAATACTGACATATCCAGAACAGGTGTGCGAGCTATGTATCGTAAAACCACCCAGTGGTCCTCAACCGATTGATTCTATGATAGCACTTCCCCCCCCCAAAAAAATAGCGATTTGCTTCAACGAACGTCTCATGGCTGGTCGAAATGAGGAAGAATGCTACGAAAACAACGTCAACATATTTCTTGTTTGGAAGGAACTATGGAACTACGACGTTGGGGTGGCAACGGACACAAAAATATTACTGGAAAAAAACGGCCGGGAGCAGGTTTCAGAACCGGCGATTTGGTTTAAGAATATCTGGGGGGGCTACCGGACAAGGCTACGGCATGTTGACTTTGTTGTTGTTTTTTGGGGGCATTTTTGGCAGTAGCTTAGGGTCGCTCGCGCCAGGGACCCTCCTGTTGCAGTGCGGTGTTAAGCCTTTGTGATGATTTTTTTTTTTGCTGCTTGAATTCGCGATACAATGGCCATTGACGATCGACGCCGAAAAATAACTCTCAAAGCATATCTGTCCATGAGGTACGGAGTCACTCGTGCGAGTTTGATGGCTCGAGTCCGGGAGTGAAAAATGGAGGTACCCCCCGCCTCTACCGTTAGCCTTGGTGGTACCGTACAACGACTCAACCCCTGCGTTGACTGCTCTTGCTTCAATGCCGTGACAGGCACTCACAACTTCGGCGCAGGGCAGTGTAAAGGGTTCGCAATGGAACTAGCACTACCGGAACCTATATTCGCGGTGGCCCGGGGTGGTTCGCGAGCACCTGTAACCCACGCGCTCTTCTGCAAGCTTGAGTGCTGTTTTTTTCTCTTGTGTGCGATATCAATCCGTTATGGAAAGGGGAGGTACCCTGATATTAATGAGTCGCCACTATATTTTGTTTTCAGCTAGATACGGGGCCTCTCCTAGAGGTGGCTAGCGCCTGGTGCTGAAAATGGGGCATCCCCCCCTACGGTACCCTTCAACTTCGGTGATGGCCTTTGCAAGCCTGGGCATTTGCGCTCCCTGCCTTGTCGAGACAACCGCGTGTTGTCCAGAGAGTGACTTTTTCAGTTCGTCCAGGGGATTGTGTTGCGATGAGTGTTGACTAATGCACGTCTACACGGGAGTTGCTTGTGGGCGGAGCTAACAATTACGAAACAGAAACCATGGTACGCCTGCCACCAACATCGCCACGTATAGTCGCACGCCTCCCTTTCCTGTCACCGCCAACGACCGCAATATTTCCTATATCGTTTTGGCTTTCCGTCGTCGAATGCAGGAAGGAGTTTGACTACTTCAATGATTAGCATAGAGGCTCTGATTCTGATATGATCGGTAGAGGTAGCACCGAAATGTCTGTAAATATCACTTGTGATGAGAAAAATATAATGTACATTTCTTGAATGTAGCACTCATGTAGCCTAAGATGGCAACCAGGAGGAAACCAGGGGAGGGGGAAATAAGTATGAAAAGCACGGAAAAGTATGGAGCGATCGGGATGGGGATGCCTTCCACCTGATCGACACTGCACAACGCCCATTATACGGGCAGATGCACTTGACATGTTGTCGTACTGACCGACAGACCGGACCCTTGGATATTTTTTGTTACAGCATTCCCCACAACTTTATCCAATCAATGTAGTAGCAAGTGGGTTTCAATTAGAATGCAGAATTTTAGCAATAGCGAATATTAAACCGGGGTTCCCCTCCCATGGCATTTCACCGAATCTCGAAGATGACACTTAAATGGCTCATGGTAGTCACTACGAATCAACCACATGCTAAGTTCGATATTGCTTTAAGCGCCCTTGACGATATTTCAGTACCTGGAGGTACTCGACACTCAAAACAGTAAACACAAATAGTACGATATATTTAGACCTGCATATTAACAGCGGCAATATGTATGTAACCATGTCACTCAGGTAATCAGAATGGGAAACGAGAACAGCATTTTCAGATGTGTTACGTAAACAGAAGTATCATAGATTAAACCACGCCACAAAACACGCTTCATGTAATTACCAGCAAACAATACTCTAGAAGCGCAACCCGGTCTATTCAGTATTCAACATCCCCCATGAGTTCATACATAGAGCCAGAGGGGAAACGAAACACAGTAGAAAACGACTCTCGTCAAGTACAGCGAAAAATCTTACTATTGAGTTGTATGTACGTACGCAGGTACTGGAAAGAAAAGCATTGGAATGCATATAGCGAGGTAATAATATGCTGTGATCGATATAGACGTATGACAAAAGCTATACTGTTTGGCTACTAGCCGAGTTAAATCCTTGAACAAGAGGGCGTCAGCATGTGCCTTCTTCATGAAGAAAAACGAAGCGTCAGAACGTATCTCCTGTGTGGTTGCTACGCACCCCTTGATCGAATGGTAGAACAAGTTTGGAGAAAATCCTATTTAGTTGTGTGTTTCGCTGAAACGGGTACAGGATGACGATTATGTGAATATGTGGTTAGAATACCACGGAACAGTGCCTGTGCGTGCCACAGTTCTACACAGTTGCTGCAGCGGCCGTGGTGAACTACGTTCCACACAAAAGACAAGTTGAACTATTACTTTCGTTCATTGGTACAAAAATAAGCAGTCGTCAAAACTCAACCGTGTTTTCGAGTTGACAAGGCTGACGGTACCTCTACGAAAAGAAAGCTACTCAGTATGTTGCGATTCATCGTCCTCCCCGATTTATCGTCTCTGTCTTGCAATATTCACACACCACTTCAAGATGTCAACCCCCCCCGAAGTATTGTAGCCGCCCCTTCGAAGTGTTAACCTCCCCTGAAATATTTTCAACCCCCGCCTCACGGAAATGCCTGACGATTCAAGCCAGGCGTTTACATTGCAGATATTTACTTAAGGGTCATGTCCACCCACGCTTTCTCAAGAGTGATACAGCCAAACTTTGTTTATTATCTCCCGCGCTAGACCGAATGAGATATGTCACATTGGGGATCAAGCCGCGACGACAGTTGGTTTAGGCCGCTGATATATTATATGGATCTTGATATAAGGCCAAACTTTGCGTTGATGATATGGCCAAACCTCCGGCGGCGGGGTCCTTTTGGGTCCTGTTTTGCAGCAAACAGGGGTCATTCGCGCACGTGACCCCCCTCTTCCTTGGTGTTATAAGCGTTCGCGCTGCTTACGTTATTCGATATGAACCCCCAGAGAGGTGGTTAGCTACGCTGCACGAAGCAAGCTGCTCAACGTGGGTTTGTCAGTGAGGTACAGAGTCATTCGTGGGAAAGGGTCGGACTCAGCAGTGAAAGCGGGGGAACCCACTTTACGGTAGCCTTGCTCGCATGGTGTATCAAGGGTGATACAGCGCTGCTTCCGTGCCCAACTCTCTGCCGGGATCGAGTACGATATGGATTATTGTTTGCAGAGCGATGAGCTCAAAGATCACCAATGAAGTTGGGCTAAATCACCCTTGGTATAATGTGGGTGGGGTTGACCCGTAAGCATCTGCAAGCCTAAGCCCTGGTTTGAATCGGCGGGGGTTTCAGTCGGGGAGGAGGGGTGTACTCATATTTTTCATGGCCATTGTCGTATGGCCGTAGACCCTCGCATCCCTGACGGAGCACGCCGGGTTTTATCCAACAGGACAGACATTGCTTGACACCAAACGCGAAAGCTGTGATGACTTCGTCGAGTCGCGTACGGGGTGGACTGCATCCGCTCATAAGACGGACTTAATCACCTTGCTGTGCCTACTTTCTGGCTTATGGATGATAGCGCCAATGGGCTACTTTGATTTCTGGGTTGGTCACTCCGGACACAGCAATGGAGTTACTATGTACCTGCCTCGTGGGTGCATTACCATATATCACACTACGTGGTGCGATCGTTCCCTTGGTGCGGAGTAAGGGTTCTCCACCCAGCGCAATATGATCTAACTCGATGTAACTTTATCACCATCATGGTGACCGCCCAGATCAACAAAAGAAACAAACAGTACCCTGGTTGTGTGGGTCACATAGGCACTGAGATATTTAAGTGTCATGCAGCGTCGTCGCGAACCAACGACACACCCAATTGACATAATGTTATATAGCATCCGTGTCAACCGAGACCAATTATTGTACAGGGGGGTAGAATATTTCCGTCGGGGTAGAATGTTTTGAAGGGGGGGGTGATACTTCGAAGGGGAGACGGAATACTGTGAAAAGGAGAGAATTATCAACGGAGACGGTGAATCGTAACAACCGAAGACATACTAGATCAAGAGTGATCTAGCTCAACTTCCGTGGCCACCTCGTGGCTGACGTTATTAAATGTAGTCACTTACGATTATGCAGAGTAGCGAAGCAGACTACCATGCACGACATAGCCATCTTGAATGCTTCCATGTATGACCCGTCGTGCGTAGAGGCATCAAGGACAGTGTAGCCAGCAGGTATCGTACATCATGGGTGATCCAGCACTCTCAAGAGAATGTCTATACCTGGTACTGCCATTCCACACCGCTTTCTATCTCAACCGTGGGATAATTTCGTGAAAGGGCTACGAGTATATTTCCCCTCGTATAGGATACCTGCGGACATTATCGCCCTTGACATTCACCCCCCACTCCCTGCTGACGCGTGTTACGATAGAGGTTCGCCACATTTCTTCTGAGGTTCCTCGTTTTGGGAGCTTAAGGCATGCCCTTCTCAACCCCAAAGCTGATTTTGAAGAAAATTAGGACAGATACCGGACGAAAAATCCATTGGCGTAGGTATACTAGCATAATCATGACACAAAAAAAAAAAAAAAAACGGCGATTATATTCTTAAGGAGGTCCGTCATTCAGGAAACGTTTTTGCTAATAAGAGTTATATCTATATATTAGCACACGTCTCCTACGCATGACGGGTGATTTGTCGAAGAATAACAATGTGCCATATGTCATGCACGGTATTCTGTATCGCTAATCCGAAAAATAGTTTGCGACAAGACCAGCCGCATTTAATGCCAGCCATGAGGTGGTCACTGGAGCTAGGCTAGGTCACGCTTAACACGGCATAACATCGGGCTAGGTCACGTACTGTATTTTATATCACAAACTTGCATAGCCGGTTATGTGCCTTGCAATCACTCCACAAGCAACCAGTCTTACAGCCTTCAATCTCAATCGAGAGATAGTCACCAAATTGTCCGACATTACCCTTGATATAGTGTATCAGCGAGCTATGTCTTTTGATACATTGTACAGCACTATGTTGCACAGTACGGATGATGTGCCCACCGCTCGGTAAACGAGCTACATTCTTCTCATTGCGTTCAATCTCAGCCGCGAGGTGATCGCTGAAGTTAGGCTGTATCACCCTTGATATAGTATATATATCACTCATAATGATGGTGCGCTTTACCGCTCAAGATTGACAATATCATCCTCACAAACTTGGACAATAACACTCACGATCAACGATACCAGCGGCCTATACCAGCGGTCGCGGCTTGATACGGACGTGCCTAGTTCGGTCTCAGTCGCGGCTTGATACGCACGTGCCTAATTCGGTCTCAGTCGTTGGACCACCATTACAAAAATCTATGTCAACCTTGATATAAGCCTGGGAGGGGATGATTTCGGAGAACACATCCGCAAGAACAAACCTTGGCTTGAATATCAAGAGTTTTGGTGGAGAGTGGTTCTACGATAGCCGTCCCAACTTTTCTTGAACGAAATCGCCGGTTTAGCAACCAGCTCCCGGGCGTACCTCCTGAAATACGATGCCTCTTGCCATCCCGACGTTATCGTTCGATAGTGCTTTGCGAACAGCAAAACATATGGAGGCTATTTTTTATGAGTGGGCCCTTCCTCGTGTCGAGCAGCCGTGAATCGTTCGTTAAAGAAAATCGCTGGATTTGGTAGGGGCTATCGTAGACTCAGTCTGGGGGGTTTAGAGTGTTTCAGGAGGGGTCTGGATACTGAAGGGGAGGCTTCATTTAGAAGGTGAGGATGGAATATAGAAGAGGGTGTTGGTATTCGCAAGTGTGGGGTTGACAGTATGGAGTGGGGTATGCATATTGCAAAAGGGGGAAGATACACCGGAGTAGACGATAAATTGCAACATTTGCGACACGCCACCTCCCCTGCACGCAACGGCGATGATCTCGTGGATGGTTGCGAGCACAACCAATTCTGCTTCGTCAGCCAAATCTTTCGGAGTTCAGCTTAAAGCCTGTCGGGCCCTACCGCCTTTCGGTTCTCCAGCGCACGGATCGCGTCCACTACTCCGCACCCTCACGGGACGTCGTCCCCTGGCCTGCATGGGGATCACTTCTTGAGCTCGCCCACAGTGCATGGATCAAGGGTCGACCACTTGGCGTTGAGTAACTATTAAAACCACCTCACCCACGGCTCCCGGATGAAGGCGTTATCTCGCAGGCATCGGGTTTCCTGGTCCTTAATGTACTTCGAGTCACACGTCTTCTTAAGATTCCTTTCCGCACCCATCGTTTTTAGGTGTTTGTAGACGCCAGACTGTCCACCTTCTCGGATACACCCTTCGAGTTTGCTGACCTAATCATCGAAGGACCTCTGTTCGGCGTACGCCCGTGCGTGTTTCAGTTGTTTGCTGACCGTCTTCAAGGCTCTCAGTAGACAGCAATCAAAGAGCAGAACAAAGCCATTTCCTCGGGTCTTCCCATTCTTGCCATGGTGCGCCCAACTCCGCTCTAATATCCTCCATCGTGCACACCAACCCCTTGTTACTTGCTTGCACCCATGTACGCTGTATCGGTCGCATTCGACAGTAGAGTCTCGGTTAGTGCTCTGGGGTCATCATGACATCAACGCTCGTGGTAAAATAGTACCGGGTATTGGGAAGGCAAGCTTGACGGCTATCGAATCAGGGTGTTTCGTCCGTAGATGCGCGTCAACCACTAACCATGGTAGATCAATAGCCCGGCGGTTTTTGGTTAACACTCAAATATATCGCTTTGGGAAATTTAGTTCGATTCCACCCAAGGGGGAATTATGTCCAACACGAGATTGATTGTTGTCCCACACAGCGCGTTCCTTGGACAGGGCCCGCACAATCGCATTGCGTACCAACCAGCCGTCTGTACACGTGCGGTGTAAGAATTCCGTCGAGAATCGCTGCTGATGCTGCTGTTGTTCTCACATTGACTCCCATAATCGAAGTCCGCGGCAACAGGGCAGACGGTGTACAATACTGATGTAGCAAATATTTAAGATTTCCCGTGTTTTGTCGGATTTGATTCTAAGAACGGAGATAGCGGAACCGATGACGCGTAAGCTCATGAACCCATCAGTCAAGTTAACTTCGGTCTACTTCCCTCACAAGCTCAAACGCGTTGGTGATCCTCTACTTTATTGTGGCATCACCCTGAACACGGAGGTTTTGACAGAAAAGGACAGGATTGGACGACATATCAGTGAGAGAGAGGACGTTCGATCAAAAGCTATCCTAAGTGGTGTTTAGCGGAATACCAAGCTCAAGAACATTTTCTGTTTCTTTTTGACGCATCGGCATATAGGACTAATCCTCGCCGGCCGCATTTCATATATATCCCTCGTACAATAAGTTTGTGAGCTCCAAATTCGAGGAGGTCAACATCTCTCACGGAACATGGCTGCATCGATATCCGTTCACGCAACATAGCCGACAATTAATGTCCCTCTAGTCTTTATACACCTGCGCTTGTGAATACCAACATTACGGTAACGGGGGAACCCAAATTTCTCCTGCCTCCTTTGAGACGCTCGACAATTGACTCTTATCTGAGGGAAAAATGGGCTTTTTGGTGGTGTATTTTGACGCAAGGTAACTTCCCTTTCAATTGCCGTTTCTTATCGCTCAAATAACATCAGCACGGAAGCATGAAACGACGAGGCGGCAGAAGAACAGGGGATTCACTTGCTCTAGTAGCGTGAGCTAGTGGAAAATTTCAAACGTGACCCACCTTGAGCAGCAACCTAGGCTAACGTTAACTGAAGTCATCTTGCAAACTGATAGTTGAACACTTAAGGCTCTAAATCGCTTACAAGCGGTGTTTCGTCTAAGATGCGGGCATCGTATCGCGATCATCAGAAGGGCTGGAGAGGATGATGTCGGCGATCGTGACCGCGTGCTCGTCTTTCGGGCTTGCGGTCTCCGAGGTGAAAACAGATATTATGTGCCTGCAAACCAAAGGCGGGGGGCACGTGTCGTTCGCAATTAATCCAGCCGGCCGGGTATTCAACCAAACAATCGAGTTTGTATACTTGAGCGGAGCTATCACCGCAGACAGAGACCTTAGCATTGAAATAGCGAGGCGTCTTCAGAGGGCAAGGGCGTGCTTCCAGCGGTACAAGATGGAAATCTATGATCGCCCGGGTGTGCACTTACGGTTTAAGGTGCGGTTGCTGAAAGCTGAGGTGGTGGAGACATTGCTTTCCGGTTCCATGACGTGGAGCCCAAACAAGCCTGACTATGACAAGCTACTACAGATTCACCACTACATGCTGCTCCGATGCCTCGGACGGGAGAAACGGAAGCACGACGACCACATCCTATCGTAAGCCGACGCGCTTGCCAAGACAGCTTTCGAGAACATAGAGACGATAGTGCGCAAACGGAGGATATTGTATGCGGGGTTCGTAGCACGTATGGGGGAGGAGGGTCTGCCACAGAGGGTGATGTTTGGGGAGCCTGTTGGGGGCATGGGCTACTCAGGGGGGCAAGGGAACGACTTGATGGCTCATCTGAAGCAGGATATGTCGGTCTTCGGAATGACATTCGAAGGGTGACGAAAGGCTGCTCGAAATTCCAGCACATTGGTTCGACGAGGAGAGGACGGAAAGGAGTTGTTCATGGAGAATTGGCATGGAACAGAGCGACGAAAAGCTGCAGAGCGACGCGTAAACGCTGCGGCAGCGCCATCCACCGTCGGCATCTCAACGCGGTCGGGGGGAGATTGGGGCGGGGGCAGGAGAAGGGGGGGAGGGGGGGAAGGGGGGGAGGGGGGGAGTGGGGGCGTTATGCCCAAGAGACTGAAGTCTGGGTCTGGCCATCATCGTCTTGAAATTGTGGGCCTGCCAATGGCTGCCACAGGATAGCGTAAGACCGCCCTGACTTTTTCGCCATGTTGCGTTCTCTCGCTAGCAGTGTCATTGATGATGCACTTGATACCCGCTATGAGCCCAATGCTGTGTAGAGTCAGTTCCTAGGGTCTGCTAGTATGACATTTTTTCTCTTTTCCTTTCTTTGCTTCCTCTCCTTGTCTTGTCGTTTCTTGCTCATCTTGTCCTTCCTCTTCAATCCTTTCCTTTTTCGTTTTTTCGATTACTTTAATTAATATTTTCTTTCCTTCCCTTTATGGTCTTTTCTTTTCTTTGTTTTTTTATTCCAATTGACTAGCGTCTGTCATGCGTATGCATAGTGGTATGTACTACGTGCAATACATAAGCGGTAGTATTTCTTGATTGGCAAGCGAGTAGTGAGACGAATGCACCAGTATGGACCTGGCACATGGTAAGCTGACTCCCGATTTCACGTTTATATGTCTCATGTAGAGGCATGAATGGCGTCAGCGGTGATTTGTGCGTGTACCACCTTTGGTATATTTGTGTTTTTCCCTGGCGTATTGCTCAGCTCCAGAGTGACTGGAGCCTGTCCTGTGACCACGTACTTGATTATGCGAGTTAGTGTGAGAACAACAACAAGACGTGACACCCCTACTCGCCCATCGGTGTAGGTTTTACCCTGGTGCAATTCATCATCGCCTTCATCGCGGAATGGCCAAAACACGAAAAAAACGTGGCGAGAGAGAGGGGGATAAACGAATGTCTCTTCTACGCATTTATTGTCATGGTAACAACGACCCTTCACTAACTATGCCAAGAACATCATCAGTCGGTTGGTGCAACTGCCGGCGGGTATGAATTGCTATATGTGTAGACCGCCGCCACTCTAGCAAGAAAAAAGGCTCGCACGAATGTTTAACTGATATTGCTGAGGGGAATTCATGTTTCGACGGTTCGTTGTAACGCTGAATTGAACCGCGTAGTGTAGGACCCCATACCTCAAGAAACAAGCACCAGTGTCTCGCTCAGTTAGGCGGAAAACTGTATGTATTACACCACCAAGTATGATTCGACGCTAAGTTGATCCCCAGCTGCATTACACTGTCACCGCACCAAACGCAATTGGCACGATGGCCTGCAAGACGTTGTGCTGAGAGAGAAGCGTTCCAGCATTTGGTACCATGGGGTGCCTACATCGTAGGTATGCAAAACATGCACTTGAGCTGCGAGATTAAGTATTATACTACGCGTTACGAGTGCGATACTCCGTCGCGCGTGCCACGGTTGGTTGTAAATGTCTGGATGAAGGATATATCATGGTAATTCTCATGATGGCAGTGATCGTAGCCACTACGGCGGTTCAGCAGGACGCCTGGTGTCATCGGAGTCAACCCAGTTCCAAGACCTATGTACCTCGCCCCCAAAAAGGTGTTTTCAGGTATTTGAAGCAAAGCATAGTCTACAACATCACACTCTACGTACGTATGCACAAAAAATCGAACAGTATAGTGACGACCAGGTAAAATTCGTTGATTTGGGGGTAGTTTCCAGGGCCTGCCTGGGAGCCTCGTTGGTTAGAAACGGGTTGACGAACAGGCGCTACCTCTTGGGTACAGACAGGACGTCGCACAGGCAATAATAGGGGAAATGAGGGAAAATATAGCGGACGTTCTCCACAGTAACAAATAGTTTGCGGACCGTGTTGTCGATAAATATGTGAGAACTCACCGTTTCACGCGTTAGACATCCAAGCCTGACTGAGCCAGAAGTCCTGTGTCTTGCCAGGTCCCCTGTCCGATGCTGGGGTTGACAACTTTAAATTCACCACCCCTGTGACATCGAAGATTGCTTGGAAACTCATCTCTGTAAGACGTGCATAAAGCTGCGCTCCCGCGTGTTACGGGGTGTGTATCTCCCGATTAAGAACGATGGTCGACCACTCTCCGCATAGCGCTAGCTACATATAGTTGTGTGGTGAACAGAGTTCGATCCAAAGGTATTCAATACGTAGTCACCCGGCGAACGGAAACTATGTGGTGCGATCATCCGCTTTCACATTAGATACTGCTGCTGCTTTAGACTATGGAAGTATATTCGATTTACATCGGAAAGGCATCTGATATCTACGCTATATTGTCGAATTGCAAACATAACAATAATAATTATAATAATATATAGAATCCGCTCATCGGGTGATGAAATCTGACGGCGGTCGTACCCCGTCATAGTACTATTCCAAGTGAAAAAACGGATCTTCCTCAGTGGTTACACCACTGAGAGCCTTATGTAGGACGCAATTGGTGGTCCACTACAAGACCCGGTCAACTCTTTCCGCCGCCGCAATTCCGTTCGATGTCGAGGTGCTTGTTGTTGTGCTCGGTGGGTTGACACCGGTGTAAGGAGGCTCAAGGCTTATGCTTTCGTTCTTGACTTGATATTCAACAACGTACAGCTTCCTCTTCCAAAGCGACGTCTTTATAGGCGTTCCAGGGTCACCCTACGGAAGTATCGGTAGGGGTCACAGTTGTTGGATTAACTACTGATGTTCTTGTCCGGTTTGAGCTCTCCTCGAGTATAATAGAAGTATCCGTTACAGAGTTTGATTATCGATAACGCTACGAGCACAATGTGGCCCTTTTTAGGACTGAAAAGGCATTCTAACTTTGGACGGGTTGACGGAAAACGAAATGGGCGGGCTCCTCAATCAGGAGTTCAGCGAATCGTTAGCATCTGCTGCGCAACCTTCTACCGAGAGAAGACTCTCCAACAAGTAACAAAAACAAGGGACGTTATACCTGGTTCCCCTGTGTTTTTTGACGGACGATGTATGCACACCAAAAAACAAGATTTCCAATCTATTCGTGACCAGGGATTGTTGCGCTCTTCCCTGGGAATGTCCAGGTACTACAGCCTTTGAGCCTGGCGACCGCACCACTCACTGGAGTATGTAGTTTTGCTGTATAGACCAAGCCTTTCTCTGGAGGTACCCTCCCTTTTCTGAACTACATACCGAGTGTAGACCTTTTGTTAGAATGAACTGAATACCAGTATCTAAATGTTGTATTGGCGTTCAAATATGCAAAAAAGAAACAAGGGAGGTTACATGATCTAGCGGTCGATACCTGTGCAAAAATGTGTGATATGTTCCACACAAGTCGCGACGCGTAACTAGTGTGTTTTTGACGAAGTGATTCCAGCCAAAGCTTGAGGTAGGTTTCAAATGTGTAACAAAAATAAACAAAGGAAGTTACATTATTACCTAGCGGCCGATACATGTGGTATTATATGGTGTGTTCGACTTAGTCCTGTAGTATTCTTCTGCTCCTTCGCCTATCATTTAATGTAAGTATTGGATTAGATGAGGCCTCCTGCCGCAAGCAAGAGGTCCTTACCCGGGATAAACGCCCGCACTAAGCTCCCAATCCCGAGCTTAGTACGGTGCCGTAAATCCCTATTTGCAAAGGTTGTACCTGAAGAAACTACTTTTTGCCAAGCTGGGTGGGAGGGATGGTCAGATAATTTATCGTCACCTCAATTTTTCTCGCTTTTGGTCCGGTGACGAAGACAATGCGTCAGAAGGGCGATATCATACTCCGTTTATTATCGGGTCTCAAATCACGGAGGCATGTCTGCTTTGATTTTATTTGCTCTCCGATTTTACTGTAGTATTCTTCTGCTCCTTCGCCTATCATTTAATGTAAGTATTGGATTAGATGAGGCCTCCTGCCCCCGCCCGTGATCTTACCCATACTTTCTTGTGCCTTTGTCTGTGATCAATGTGTACTTTTGGGCTAGGCCTAGGTCTTGCCTCATCTCACCCATACTTACGGTATATCTCGGTTACCGTTGCTTGCACGCGGCAAAATCATCCTGAAAAGCTTGGGACAACGGGAAGTTCATAGCTATTTCGTAGCTATTGTCCCGCGCCCGCTGGAAACCCCCGTCGCGTTTTCCTTTTCCTTCCGGAGCCGCCCCCGCGCTAGTAGTTGGTCCAATGTAATACCGCGCGACGCGCTCGGTCTTCCAACCCCCAATCTTCATAATCTCGTCTACCGCCGTGCCTGCGAGCGACTTGCTAAGCGATCCGCCTACTCTAAATGAGTGCATCGTGAAGTGGTCGGGCAAACCCCCTGCGCGAAGATGTGCCTGCAAAGTGGCCGTCATGCGGGGTGCAGTGATTGCCACTGATCCCCTCTCCCTATTACACTCCACCACGGGGAACAGATAACCCGCGGTTAAATCCCAGCCAATCGCGAGAGCCGCGGAGATGTACTCGGTAACCCCTCGAAATGCGCATGTCTGCGGATTTTTTACGTCTGCCAAGACCACTACTGCTTCTACCGACTTCCGCAACGTTTTTCCGAAAAGGAAGTTAAACACCAATCCTGCCGACTCGGGTAGTCGCGGGACCCGTGAGGCCAACGTGAAGGATAGGTCGAATCCTCGCCTCATGGAGTAAAAGGCCAAGGAAAATAAAGCGATGTCACGCGTAATTGCGATACGCTGGGACAACGATTCCGCGAGCTGCGCACGCACTCGCATGCTTTGGAGCAACTGAGCTAGAGTATGCGATAGCATCGGTGCCGCTTGCTTCACGGGAACGCCCACCTGTTTCTGTTCCTCGCTAACAAACGTAAGGTAGGATTCAACTAGCGCACTCGAGCAGGGGTTACCCTTCTTTTCTACCGGGTCCCATTCCTCTACTTTTCCCAGTTGTTCCCGCATGGCCATGCGCAACTTAGAAATAAATGCCTTATACATGGATCCAGCTGCATACCGCTTTGCGCAACCGCTATCCGGCCGGCATGCACCTCCGTCCGCAATACCCACCCCGGGACAAGATCGTTCGTGCACCCACGTGGTCCCGTGACCTTGATAATCGAGGAAACACGCCCAGTCGAAGACATCGTCGTCGGTCGCCGTGGCCCATCCTCGTCGCCCCCCTGACATGACCAGGAGGAACGCATCGAAGTCGTCGGCTATCTTACTTTTGCGCTTCTGACCTGGACGCTCAGCCATTGCCGCAAAAACCTCCGCCCGGCGAGCTTCTAGTTTTCGGTCATCGATCCGCACGACCGTCGTATCTGGGTCCCGCGGGACGGGTGCCCCCCGAAATGGCTGCGTCCCACAGAACCAGCAGTAGTAGAAATGCCCGACATTCTCTGTTCTGCACGTGGCACATAACACATATCGAACGAGGTCTCGTGCGCAAGACGCGCCCCCGGGCGGCTCGATCTCGCTCTGCATCCCCCCCGTACGCACCCCAAGGAGGGTCCGGGCAACGAACGCGAACGGGGAAATAGGACGAATACATTGGCCAAAGCACCGGTGCACCACCGGGTAAGTAAGTAAACCGACCCACGCTCGAAGCCCATCATAAAATACATATCAAAGTCCACTAAGACGAGATTAAGAAGAATAATCAGAATTGAAGACACGCTCATTCGCCTGCTGTTCGGAAGTCAACCTCGTGCGCAACCATCGCCCATTTGGTATACCGCCATTCTCGAAGTGTACCGTCCTGGTAAGGCCACTGAAAGAACCCAACCATTCCCTTCGGGGCTACTTCCACCGAGCGCACCGTCGCCTGTTGGACTAGTGGAAACCAGTACGCTCTTGTATCGGGGACCACCACGACCGCGTGCGCATGACACTCCGCCAAGTGTTGTACGACGTGTCCCACCATAACCGGGGGAGGGAAGCAGAACCCGAATGCCTGCTCTCCCGTACGTGGCAAAATAGAAACATCCTGCGCTAACACGTCTACCCCCGAAGATCCCGGACAGTCGTACTGTGAGAAGAACGGCAGCGTGTGGGAACTCCCCGGGATGCGTTGCGCCGATGCTGTAGACGCCATGAGGTCAATACTGAACGGGCCCAGGGCTTCCCACACGATCCGAAAAGCCCTGGGGTGCAGGCGAATAATGGACTCACGCGAAGGTCGCGAGATAGCGTCAGCGATGCCGTTCGCTGCCGTCGGAATCCATTTCAGTGTCAACATGAACCCGTGCTCCACCTGCAAATCGAAAAGTTGCACTAACAACGCGTGTGTTCCTGGATCCTTCGCTCTCCCTCTCTGAAACGCTCCTACTACCGACTGGTTGTCCACATCGACGAACACTTGAGCCCGTCGCAAGGCATCCGGGAATCGCGTACAAAACTGCCGCAACACGTAATACAGCGCGTACATCTCCTTGCTGTTGATATGTTTAGATATCCAGTGCTGCGGGAATACGCCCCCCGCCCGAAACGGATCCGAGCCCGCCTTGACCTCCCCTCCCCACCCGATGGACGATGCGTCCGTCGACCCACAGGTGACGGAGGCTGTGAAATGCCGTGCCCGTTGCCACGGTCCTTCATGAGAAGTGGACGTAATACGCATCCACTGCTGAAACTCACTTACGAGGTCCGCATGGGAGTCGCGCGTCAGGTCGATCCTGCTCGCCCCTGACCTCTCCAACTTTGACAACACCGCAAACATGGCGTGGGTCCACAGGGAAGCCGGGCGAATGGCCACCGTCAAGCTCATACACTTGCCCGCAATACGTTCCAACGTTCGAAACGATAACTGTCCCTCCTCGAGGGCCGTCCGGAGCAGAGATTGGAGGTTTCCTAGCTTTTCTGCAGGGACTCGAAACGTGGCAGTTTCTGAGTCACAAAGCATGCCGAGGTACCGCTGGATCCGTTTCGGTCGTAAACCGCACTTCTTGACGGACAGGAAATATCCACATAAAAACGACACTAACATCGCAACGTGGATGGCTTCCGCGGCCGCTAGCCATTGTTCTCGCTCCGGCCGTCCATACGTAGAGTTAAAGTTTCCCAACCACGAGTCGTCTAGGTATGCTAGGGCCGGAATTCCTTTCGATCGAAGGTATGCCACCCGCGCCTCGCTCAAGGTATGGTACACGTACGGGCTTTCACAAAACCCGAAAGGTAAAACACACCACACATAGTCTACTCCGCGGTATTCCAGTCCAAATAGCGGCCATGAAGCCGGGTTCAACAAGATATGGTGAAAAGCGGATGAATCGTCTAACGATCCCTGGAAGCAGCCCTCGGACGCGACATTAGCTACCCGTGCCACCGTATCCATCGTGAACCGGACGCGCTTACATCGCTGGTTCAATGGCCGGGCGTCGTAGATGAGACGTGGTTTTGTTTCTTCCACCGACAGCGCTTGAATCAATCGCGGCCGCACCGGCCCCGACAAGCCACGGACGTCGGACCACTTAACGACGCACCCACGCTCCACTAGAGAGTTCATCTCGGCGTCCACAAAGCTGGCGTGCGATGATGGAATACGGTTGGCGAACACTGCTCCCGGAAAACGCTTCACGTTGTACGGAAGCGCTCTCGATGGACCCCGGGAGGAATCAATGAGAAAGTCGTAAACGCTAACCCCGTCACGCAGATACGATATAAGCTCGTCCCGGAGAGGGTGCCCCTCCAGGATAACTTCATCCCAAAACGTTACGTGTTTCCGCACGAAGCCCGGCACAAACGCGCTCCCACCCGTGCCAGCATCCCACACCGGGGCATGCCACGGCAATCTTCTAAGCGTCCCTTGCATCGGGTTCCGAACTACGTCTGCCCAAGCTGGCAATGCAGGCGAGGGGTGGAGAAACGCCCCCGTGTCCACCCACCCGCGCTCGTCGGCGGAAAGGTGTGGCACCGGGGGTATAATCGGTTGCACGCCCGCCTGGCGACGATCTAGATGCCGAAACCACTTGTCCGCGTCCACCTACCGCCGGCATGAATACAGTACAAATCTGGATGTCAATACGCAGCATCACGCGTTAGAGATGGGGCAATAATTTTCACATGCCCCTGGTGTTGCTAAGCACCCAAGCGCACGTCGAAGTGATGCTGTGCGTCCAGCTAAGCCATCGAGAAAACCTGACGGTAGCACAGACACAAACAGCGCAACTCCGGGCCGCTCCTACCTACCAGTACCTAACCGCAAATTAGGATGTAACAAACAAGGAACAAGCCACTACGAGTCACGCATGTGTCTGCGTTACTACCCGAAAGCAGCAGCCAGCATAAGCATTGTGTAAAGGAGGAAACAGCACCGCTGCGCGATGACGTATGCGCCCACGACAAGTCGCTAGGGTCGGACCATGTCGAAGAGAGATGACTCATATGTGACCGGCATCCATCTCTAGACTTTTTAACCGTGGGCATACGAAAGGATTATTCAAAGAGAGCCACTAACTGACAGACCGCCTCCCACACGGAGGTGGCAGATCTCCAGTCGTCCGCGTATGTAACGTGTACTCACGTCCTCCTGTGTTAGAGCATCATGAGCGGGGATTAACATGCATTCAGAGGTCGTGGCCATTGTGTATATATGTAGCAAACGACCCCGGAGTCCCGTGTTGGGGCGATCATAAGCGATAGTCAATACGTATGGTGTCCACAATCTGGCTACCAGGGAGGGGTTTTGCGTCATTACACCGAAAACCCCCGGGAACCTCGCTCAGATATGCGCGCGGAATCCGTAACCGACACCTGCCGCGGTAGAGGTGCATCCATGATTTCTGGCGCTGCTCGTTAGAGTAGTTCAATAGCTTCCCCCCAAGACCGGGTTTGGGCGAACACAAAGTGCAAACTGATGACGAAAAACCCAGGCCAATAGGAAATAATAATTTATGTTGCCCAGACGTGCCACTTCTATGACCGCCGGCGCCACCGTGGTGTATATGTGGCGAGCGACTGCGCAGCCCCGTATTGCTACTTCTCAAGCGTAAATCAATATGCATACGGTGCCTATGGTCAATGGATAAAAATAATTTATGTTGCCCAGAAATGCCACGTCTATGGCTGCCGGCATCAGCGTGGTGTATATGTGGCAAGCGACTGCGCTGCCCCGTTTGCTACTTCTCAAGCGGAAAACAATATGCATACGGTGCCAGTTCCGGTAGGAAGCCGAAGGAGCTATACTGGCCATTGTACATAAATCCAAGACCAACCGCCCTGATACTCAGTATCGGTGTCCGATCGTTCCAAAGTACGAACCCGTCCCTCATAATACGTCGCTTTTGAAGCGATCTCCAACTTGTCTACGCTCATGCCCCTACCAGCTCGACTGCTCTATCCCCCCCCGCGTTCAACACGCCCGGCTACCCTTCGCTAGGGAAAAGCCGGGAATAGGCACTTGGCCGCACGGTGACCGCCCCGCTTACAGTTACGGCATTCCGAAAAGGCGCAATTCCTAAAGAAATGGTGGGGGTTCCGCCCCGCGTTTACACAGTCGTTGCATCTGTTCCCCTGGGGATCAACCTGGATGGCTGCCTGCCGTGCCTGCAACCGGGAGTTATAGTCGTCCCGCTCTGTAATCGCTCGGGCCGACGGGGGGCCCGAAGGAGTAGCTGGGAAAGCGGAAAGGCTGCGACCGCCGCCTCCCCCGCGGCCCCCAACTGCAGCTCGGCCCCTAAGCCCTCCCGCGCCGGTTGGCCCGCGGCCGTTGCGCGCCTTCCCACGCGGAGCCCTGGCATTCGAGGGCTGCTGGGCTGGTGATGCACCCCACGCACTCGCCGTGGCGTACATCCCCGCCGGAGGGTGTACGCCCATACCAAACGGTGGGGGGCCCGGGGATGGGGCCGTCGACATGTAGCCGTAATTCGGTGACGATGGGCTGTACGCAGCTTCTCCCCTCCGGGTCCTAGTCCCCCCTCCAACCACCCCAAAGCCAGTGCCGGCGACTGCTTTGGTGCCCCCGCTCGCCTTGAAGATGGCTTTCAAGGCAGCCTGGTCGCTATCGAGGGTCTCCTTAGACACCCCCCGAGCATTCGGGAGGAGCTTAGTGAACACCCTGAGGACGTGATAAGGGTCCGACCCCCCCCGGATAAGCTCGTTGCCACGAAACAGCGTTTTGTCGAGCACGGCGCGTTCTGACGTGAGGTTCAGGGTGATTGTCTTCGACACGATGTCCTGTGCCGCGCGCTCAAATGCGAACCATGAATTCATCCCCTTCTCGTTCCGCAGGACGTCAAGTGCTCGCAGCAAAAGCGGGTTAACCTGTCGCGTCGTAACACCCGCCCATCAATCGTAACCCACGCGCGTCGGCGGGGAGGCGAGGGAGCAGCGGTATCGGTAATCGTGGAGATATATGTCATATCGAGTGCAGTGACCGGATTATCCACGAGCCCGAGCTGTGCAACCCCCCGCAACGAGCAACGCACTCCGTTGCTTCCAATCAACACACGTCAGCACAAAACCGAATTTTTCCCGTAACGCGCGGTATAACGGTCACAGACCTGGCCCCTGCCCGTTATATTCTCAACCCGAGGGTCAGCGTATACCATAACTGCCGCCGTAAAAACCACCGTGTGCCCCCGCGAATGGTACGACAAACACCTCTGGTCCCGCCGGGCCAGCGATAGTGCCGTATCAGCCGCAACCCACTGGCTACTCGCGAGATAAGAGCTCAATCGAGCCGATATCCTCGAAGCAAATGCCACTGGTACCGTAGTATCGAGATCAGCCACGCCCATGCTACTCATACTGCCATGCCTGTGGGGGCGATACATCACCGTTGATGAGCGAAGCGACCCCACTCTTGTTACAGTCATATCGGCGAGCGGCCTAACTCGTCAGTCGTCCCAGCTATACATAACTATAGTAGATCAAATAAGATGTCTATCCGTCATGAGAAGCCGGAGGAATAGCCACGCCGATGCATGCTGGTGCCGCCACTCATCCACGCGATCAGAAATTCGAACGCGAAAGCCTTACTGGATGATCCTACGGTAACGGCCGGAGCGGTCATCAGCCGCGAAAAGCCGACAAGCGCGGTGATTGATCGCGAGCAGCAAAGCTAAACACCGATAGCGCACATGTATATGAACGTCGCGTTGAGCGGCGGGGCGACCAGCAAACCAGCAGTCTCCATGCGCAAGCCTGCAACAACCGCGATGAGAAGGCTGAAGGTAAACGCCCGGCTGGATGACACGTCGGTGTCGACTGGAGTTATCCGTCGAGAGCAGGAAAGGTAAAGCATATATGACGCGGCTGCACATCAACATCGCGGTATATCCCACGCGATCTGCCGTTGAACGCCTATCTGACAGGGCTTTGCCAAGAGAAAGCACCACCGACCCAGCTGTAAATTAATGCTGCGTAGCAGGGCGCCTGGCCCAGCGGAAGCCTAGAACTCGCCGCGATCAGAAAGCCAAATGCGAGGAAGTCCCCAGGTAGACCACACGGCCGTGTCGACCGGGGCGGCAATCAGCGGCGAGCCGTCAAACGGAAGCAAATATGGCTCAGCCGTGTATCAACATCGCTTTTTAGCAGCAGGAGCAACCGCAGAACGGTAGCATGTTGGCGCATTCACACAACAACTGCGCGCAAAGAACTGAACCCGAAAAACCCCGCTGAACGACACGGCTGTGTCGGCCAGAGCGGTAATCAACCGCGAGTCGCCAAGCAAACGCCTATATGACGCAGCAGCAGTATACGAACGTGGTGTTGAACCTCGACCATAGGTGTGAACAACCGCGCGCAGCAAAGCAAAAGCGCCTCCGTTGCAGAGCGAATGTACCACAAACACAGTTGTCTGTCGGTCATGAGCAGCAGGGTGCACGGCAAACAAAAGCATGCTTGAGCAGCCATCCGGCGACCGAGATCCGAAAATTGAACGCAGAGTAGTCCCTGCTAGACTGCGCAGCGGTGTCGACCGAATCGGTAATCAGGCGCGAGCTGCAAGGCGCAAGCATATATGGCGCAGCCGTATCTCAACGTCGTGTTGGGCAGCAGGTCCAATGGTAAATGTATAACGCGGCTGTGCGACAGCATCGCATTGATCCTCGACCAGAGGGGAGATCAGCCACGCGCAGCAAAGCGAACGCGTATAGACTATGTTGCAACGCGAAGATGCAACAGCGAGTAGCAAAGCAGAGCATATCTGACGCAGCTGTATCTTAGCAAGGCGTTGGACAACCAGAGAGGTGCTCAGCCGCCCACAGCAAAGCAAAAGGGTATACGTTGCACAGCGAACTTACAACCGACACAGCTGTATATAGGTCATGGCGGCCAAGAAACGTATGTATGAGCTGTATAACAGCATGACGTCGAGCCTGAACCGAGGGCTGACCAGCCGCACGCAGCAAAGCCAAAGCCTATACGTTGCAACGCGAACATACCACAACGAGCAGCGGAGCAAAGCGTATATGACGCAGCTGTATATAAACCCCGCGTTGACACCCGCCCAGAGGGGTGATCCGCCGCGCGCAGTAAAGCGAGAGCGTATACGTTGCAAACGAATCTACAACAGACACCGCTGTATGTTGGTAATGAACAGCGAAGCGACAGCATATGTAGCACAGCTGTATACCGAACGCGACACGTTGCAAACGAGAATGCAACCGCGAGTAGCAAAGCAAAGCATATATGACGCAGCTGTATATCAGCATCGCGTTGAGCCTCGACCAGAGGAGTAATCAGCCGCGCACAGCAAAGCAAAAGTGTATACGTTGCAAAGCAAACATACAACAGACACAGCCGTATGTCGACCATGAGCAGCAGATCGACAGCGTATATGGCGCAGGTGTATATCACCGTCACCAAACATCTATGATGCAGCTGTACATCAGGCTCGCGTTGAATCGCAAGTCCAACAGTAAATGTATAACGCGACTGTACAACATGTTCGCGTTGAGCCTCGACCAGAGGTGTGATCCGCCGCGCGCAGCAAAGCAAAAGCGTATACGTTGCAAAGCGCACATGCAACCGGCGAGTAGCAAGTCGAAAGGCATATATGACGCAGCTGTATATCAGCATCGCGTTGAGCCGCGACCGTAAATGAGATAGCCGCGCGCAACGAAGCGAAAGCGTACACGTTGCAAAGCGAACCTACCACAGACCCCGTTGTACATCAGTAATGAGCAGCGAAGCAGAAGCATAGACTTTATGAGCTGCCCAACCGCATGACGTTGCGACACGAACATTCCATAGCGAGTCGCAAAGCAAGAGCATGTATGGCGCAGCTGAATATCAACATGGCGCTGGGCCTCGACTAGAGTTGTCATCAGCCGTGCGCAGCCAGCGAAACGCGTATACGCTGCAAAACGAACATACAACAGGCTCAACTGTGTATCGGTCATGCTCCGTGGAGCTAAAGCATATACTATATGGCGCAGCTGTATATCACCATCACAAAACGCCTATGACACAGCTGTAAAGCAGCATCGCGTTGAGCCTCGCCCTGAATGGTGATCAGCTGCGTGCAGCCAAGCGAAAGCATGTTCGTTGCAGACGGAACATACCACAGGCCCAGCTGTATATCGGTGATGGGCAGCCAAGCAGAAGCGTACTTTGAAGTATATAAGTTGTATAACAACATCGCATTCAGCCTCGACCAGGAGTCGATCAGCTGCACATAGCAAAGCAAGAGCGTATATGTTGCAACGCAAACATACACCAGCGAGCAGTCAAGCCAAAACATGTATGGCGCGGCTATATATGACCACCACGTTGATCCCCCAACCAGAGGGGTAATCGAAAACGTATACGTTGCGGAGTGCACACACCCCCGACCCAACTGTATATCGGTCACGAGCAGCCAAAGAAAACATATACGTATGGCGCAGCTGTAAATCGCCATCCCCAGAGCATATATGTTCGGCTGTATATCAGCATCGTATTAAGTCTCGACCCGAGGGGTAATCGGCCGCGCGGAACGAAACAGCAACATATAGTCTATGGCGCCGGCATATATCAGCATCGCGTTGATTACCAGGGCCAGCGGAGAACGGGGGCCTACTGGCACAGCTACGCCCCAACTGCAATCAGAGAGCAGGACGCCAGACCCCCGCTGGACCGTACAGCCGTGTCGATCAGGCCCGTAAGCCACCGCCAGCGATAAAGCAAAAGCATTTTTCGCGCACTCTATATCGACCTCGCGTTGAGCAGCCGGGCGGACTGCAAAGCGAAAGGATACGAGCGGAAACCTGAATCGCAACCTACCCTTTTGATACATACGAATGTGGGCTTCATACCGCAGCCCCTGGTAAGTTACGAGTAAGTTTCGAGATCATGCACGAAGGGCAGCATATGTATTCATGATGGGGCTACCCAATTCACTGCTGTACATAGTTGGATGAAGAACACGGCATGAGAGCTTCGGGCACGTAACCAATACGTACCATTAAAATAAAGGAGTGACTCGACCCACATCTTGTACAGCCGTATGTGAAATATGTGGAGAGCAAGACGTAATATCTCCGGATACATAACGTACAAGTACCATGGTTGGGACTGCAGCTGGTGCTTGAACTGAATGCGGTGGCGTGTTGGCTTCGGATACGTATCATAGGTTTGTTTTGGGCGAGGAGCACGGCATGGAATATTCCGATACGCAACTTACATGTCCGGTAACGTAGTATCTCCGGATAAGTAACGTACCAGTACAATGGTTGGGACTGCAGCTGGGGCACTTGGGTAAAGTATAAAGCGCGATAACTTCGGGTGCATGACCAACAATACGAGCGGGCGGCACTGCTGTTCATTTGAAAACGAAACATGATGAAAAATCGGTTGTTTATTAAATCGGACCGCATCATGTGTTCAAGCGGCACCTGGTACGTTGTATCCTGGGATTGACCGTCGTAGCTGGGTCAAGGTGCCGGGTTGCCCGTAACTCACGCCTCTTAGGCCTCACCCGTGGGTTGGTAGTGGGCCTAAATGCATAGATGCTGTCGTCTATATATTCTGTTTCTACAAGTTGCCCTGTCCGAGGTATCCTCAGCTGACTAAAACCAACTACACCCTTTTGTGCCCCTTCAACGCTCGCGTACCATACCAAACCCGCATCCATTCACCCTGGTGCCCTCACATCTAGCCTCGGTAAATCATGTGCCCCAAGACCGCTTTTCTCACCTCGTGACGAGCGTGTGGCGATGTGAGGAGGTCGACGAAATCCGCGTTGTCCTTGCTACTAGAATTGCTCTTGGAAACACTCGCTGGCTCCTCCTCCGCAGCGCTCACGGACGCCTCTCCGATGGTGCTAGGTAATTGTTCCCCCTCTTGTGCCACTCCGTCTCCTCTCAGCTCCAACGCTGCTTCCCCCGCAACCACCCCCTGCTGCGTTGCTCCGCTGTCCACGGCCGCGGCGGTGAACCCTGTTAAACCCTCCGGGGCGGGGGGGACGACACACCCATTGGACTGTGTAAGGAGCCCGCTGGCTAGAGATACCCTCACGGCGTATTCCGCGATACCCGAGAAAGCGAGCCTATTTCGGAATGCTGAGGAACCATCAGTTGCATTACGGATTTCCTCCGCTTGTCGGAGCACATCCAGGAAATTGGGCATACCCGGTGCCGGCGGCAACGTCGTCACCAAAGCATTGAGGCGGAAGACTAACTGTGTTGGCGAGCCGGCATCACAGGCCGTGCCGTCCGCTGTCCAGACACGGGAGGCCTCACACACAGTACCCGCTCCCAGGCTGCCCTGGGTTACACATGGCAGGTCCTCGAACCTGGTAGTGGAGGGGACGAGGGTAGCCGAAGCCCAGTCCGGTCGAGGTTCGGGCGGGGCTACCACGGTCGGTGCTGATCGCGGAGCTGACGTGGTCCCTGGTGAAGTGGCCGCTGCCCCCATCTGCCGGGGCCGCCCCCTGGCCGCCGACCGAGTCGTGCGCGTCGACGAGGACATGGCTCAACAATCCTCAGATAATTTATCGTCACCTCAATTTTTCTCGCTTTTGGTCCGGTGACGAAGACAATGCGTCAGAAGGGCGATATCATACTCCGTTTATTATCGGGTCTCAAATCACGGAGGCATGTCTGCTTTGATTTTATTTGCTCTCCGATTTTACGCGAGGCGTAACTATTATTGTGTTTTCGACAAAGTGATTCCAGTCAAAGCTTGAGCTACGTGATCAGACCACCACACGCTGTCGTTTGCCATGGACCAACGCCACCGCAGGGGAGGTACACCCCTTTCTCGAATCCCACTAGGTACCCAGTTTAGGCCGAAAAAATAAAAACGTGCCTAGGACATACTAGGGGCACATGGTCTATTAGTGCAGCATACACAACAATTCCACGGCGGTGCACATACATCGGAACACAATAATAGTGTGGTGGCACAACACCGGTAGGCACTCGCGCGACTGGCTCTCAATTTCTGAAATCATGGATGCTAGTGGCCCCCATCACACTTACGCCCCCCCACCCCACGATTGGTTTAGCCAATCAATGTGGTGTGGTGCGATTCGTGTGTGCCGAGTCCGCAGTTAAAAATTATTGGATTGCACCAGAGGCGTGTACCAGCGCATGAGTTGTACAGCAGCCAGATTTTGCCCCCCACGAGAAAGGATGGAGAAAGGATGCCTGCAACGATAGAGGTCCACCACGTTTTTTCAAATACTACCCCTCAATTTATTTAGGAGCGTAAGGTCTCTCCCAACAAAAACTGATATGTCGAAAAAAAACAAAACTGCTAGGTAGACCAGAAATTTCAGAATCCCATGGAGGCTAAAATATACAAAACGAGAATCGTGCAAAATAACAAAAATGGACGAATTTAATATGTCGACTTTGGGTCAAGGAAACCCCGTCATTCAAAAAAACGTTTCACACAAAGAGTGCTAACTCTATCCTAGCACTGGTCACAGTTTTCGCGTATTTTGTGTGTGAAATGACTACAAGCGGAACGTCGTTGTATATCGAAACGATTGCCGTGGTAGCAGCAAGCCCTGACATGATGAGCCGATGACCCATACTCTGCAACCCGCGCAATCGGAGCATCACACACACATTTTGTGAAGTATTGCTTCGATGGAACCGTCGATCTCACATGTGATGTGCAATACATATTCCGAGGAAAAAAAAGCCTCTGTTTTCTTCTCGCATTGCATAGCGCGGCAGGCTGTACGACCGTAACCGACACCCCACGCCAACTACTCGAAGAATTGCAACATGGGTTACCAGGCTACGGTAGGGGGGTCCCCTTCTGGGCCTTTCATTTCGGTAGCTAGGGGTCACTCGCGCGAGTAACCCCTTTGTTTGTATGCGGTCTTACGTTTTGTTCATGTTTTTATTGAACGGAATCAATCGGCAATGAATGCAAAGATGATCTAGGCTGCGCCAAAACAACCGCCTACACACTACCTTCATCCATGAGGTACAGAGTCACTCGTGCGACTGGCTCAAACACACCGGTGAAATCGGGGTACCCCCCCTACCGTAGCCTTGGATGCCATCACTACTCGCGTACTCTAGACCTCGTATTTTTGTCTTGTGATTCTCGCACAACAACACTTAGCCTCGCAAGTGCATGTACGTACGTGCTGCTGTGTTTGCCCTCGCCCCCGCATTCAGACAAGTCGCTATCGAGCCTCGGACAACAAGTTCTTCAACTGTTGTAGCTGCCAGTGACTTGGCATTTCTTCCACCGGGGGAAAGGACCCTGCAATTTTTCGCAGGGTCAGCGATGGTCCCCGAAACGATTGTGCGTTGCTCAATCAATGGATCAATGATACGCAGCTATCTATAGCGCGGTACCTAATAGATTGACAGCAAAATATCGCCTCTGTGTTTTCGGAGGTCCTTTTTTTTCGGGTTTTTAGACCTCTCTCTCCCAAAATTTGATGTGGAGAAAAATTGAAACTGCTACCGGATGAAGCACCTCAATGCACCTCAATGATCATGGCCTAGGTACACAACGAGAATCAAGGCAAAAAATAAGTACGAAATTCCGACGATTTTATTAGTAGGTTATGGAGCCCCGTCATTCAGACACGTTTTCAGACGAAAAGTGCCACTTCTATCGATCGTAGCACGAGTTTGTGTTTGTTTTTATTTGTTTGACGATGAAAGTGTTTCGACGCCTTTCACCATCGAGAGGTGATCTTGTTTCATTTCAGCACCGTTGCCTTGCTGACTAGTACGAATGATGGTTTTTTATCCAGTTTTCTTCGCGCATACACAGTACATCTTGCTCGTCGTTCTAACATCAAACCATATTTATTTGGTGCTCGTAACGGTCGATCGCGGGTGAATTCCGCTAAGCTGCTGCTGCCACTTACGTCGCGGATTCCGCGTTTTATTCATCCATCGACAGTCTGCTGACGTTGCACGTACCAGCACGAGTGGAGTAAAAATACCAGACTGTACGGGTGACAATTGTTCCAGAAGTTATTTTTCGCGCGCTAAAGGAATTGTTTGAAAGGGTGTCATTCCCTGCGCCTGCTCAAAGGGTGCCACTTCCTGCGCCTGCTGACGCTGTACGTGCGTGGGTGAAAGTGAATGCTGGCGAAAAACGTTCTCCTTCACAAACGTTTTAAGAATTCCATCCGAGGATGAGACTTTCTTACTTCCGGGATGTTTCAACATCATATGTGAGGACCAAGACTACGGTAGGGGGGGTACCCCCTTTTTCACTAAAAACTTGAGCCAGTCGCACGAGTGACTCTGTACCTCACGGATGAAAATGGTTTAGGCACTTGTTTTGGAGCAGCTTAGATTACCTTTGCATTGCGGATTGATTTCGTCAATATAAAACATTAAGAAAACGAAAGATCGCAAAATAACAAATGGGTTACTCGCGCGAGTGACCCCTAGCCACTGAAATTCAAGGCCCAAAAAGGGACCCCCCTACCGTAGCCTGGGTCTAAGAATAAAAAAGACTGTATGTAGCGAAAGTAGGGTTGGATCTATAATTTCGTCGCTTTTGGAGCTCTGTTTCACTGGCGTACAACACACCGAGCATGTACCCGACCCAGACCTAATCGCATGTCATGGATCATTTTCCTCGCGTACCAGCTGCCTGACTGCTTGCAGTATTGACACAGCACAACAATAATAGCTGAGAGCACACAAACTCGAGAGGTGTAGCTTGGAGAGTATGACATGGATGACCGGCGTCGAAGTGTATCAGTGGGCCACCCCGGGGCCCGCTGCTACGACGGTGTCCTCTCGCTCGTTTGGTGTCGTGGAGAATGTGTCGTTCTGAAAAGCTCCTCGTACTTGAGCTCTTGCGCCATGCTGGGCACAGACGGTGACAACATGAGAGCTCGGGTATCATTTTTATTTTCCCAACACCGTGATTGATTGCAGCAGCAGCGCGGTGTGAGGCCGCCGCCTCAGTGTAGGTGTCAAGCACCGGGAGTGCTAATAGTTGAGCGCGCCTGCGGGGTGATGGCGTACGCGGGGCGCAGCAGGAGCAGAAGCAGCAGCAGCAGCTGACGACAAGAGAAATGCGAGAAGTTGGTGCCAAAGTGAAAAATGGCAAAAAAAAGTTCAAGCTGGTGTTGTTGCTGTTGTTGCCGGTGCTGGGGTTGGCGCTCCTGGTATTGTTTGGCAAATATTATGATGCTGGCGCTATCACAGCTGCCGCTATCCGTACTGCCACTTATTGCGTTACTGCTGGTTGGTGGACCGCGGCGGCGGCGCTGAGGTGAACAATTCCAACGCCGCCGATGCTCGGCTGCCTTTGTTTTCCGGCCACGCTGGTTATATGCTCATGTTTTTGTGCTTTTTTCTGTTTACGCTTTGTTTTGGGGTTGTTGCTGCACATCCTCACTTTCCCCGACGTGGTTTGAGGCGTAGCCTGCAGGAAATTGTTTTACCTCAAAATCGATCACACCACCATAACGATTGGAAGGGAAATCACTTGTTTTAGCGAAACGAACGTTCTAGGACGTTTTTTGGCACGTTACATTATCTCCCAATATGGTTCTTGATGGCTTCTAACTGGCAAACTGCTTTTTTGCAAACACTATCTAACCTCTCCAAACCTCATTCTTCATGGCTTGTAATCTCGGCAGACTGTTCAGGCTCGGATTAACGTTGGAATCGCTCCGCGGACAACGCCGTCTCCACTACGTCAAACCGACGTCAATCCATGAAGGTCCACCGCTACCTTGCCATTGGTCGCGCAACATTCAGCTCTGCAGGAATATTTCTTTCGGACAACGTTGGCGCCACCAGCAGCAGCGATTTACCCTCGATTATCTCAACGGGTTCATTCCCAGTTGGTTGTGTCACCGAACACATCGCCAACGGCTACTGCGACCTGTTCAACAACATTGAGGACTGCGGTGGTAAGCTGGTGGGGTGCTGAAATGAAACGACGACGTAGAAACAAGCAGACAGCGGGACCGGGGAAATCCCCTCCCCTCGCCCGTCCTATTATCGGTGTTCATAGGGGTAGCAAAGGCGTATTTATGCGGAGAAAAAGTGGGCAGCGCATGACCCCTTCCCTCGCATCGTTTCATCCTTTTCACATAACACATTACTTGTTTCGTGAGAGTGACCACGAAAGAAGATACGACATCATCACGCGCGTCGAGGAAACTTTCGGTTGAGCTTTTGATTTCGAAGGAAGGCAGGTCGTTTCTTTTCTGCATTCCCATTGCGATGCCCCTGTCTGTGGTATCGTTCACGCCGTACATATGTACCCATTTTAGTGCCGGACTGCTTTCGTGGTATACTTTTTGTCACCCCTTGTTGCTTTCGAGCTCAATTAGAAAGAGTTGTTACCGTCGGCGACCTCCTGAAAAAGCCACGTAGTCACAGGTGGCGGTACGAATATGTAGACTATAGATAAATTCCAAGTACTCATGTCTATCCAACGCGGGTTCAGCACTGAAGGTCGGAATCTGTGTTTTGTGGGTTGGATTTGTGATACACGTCAAGCACACTGAAAATCATAGCGTGTAAAGATCGACTGCAGATGAACAGTCGTTGTTGGATGCACGCTACGATAGAGTTGCACCACATATCTTCCTGAGGTTCCTCAATGGGGGAGCTTAAGGCCTCTGGCGAAAACAGAACTGTTACCGGTTCAAAAATCCCATGAGCCTATGTATACGACGAGAATCATGCCAAGGAAAATGGTTATTCCCGACGATTTTGGGTTAAGGAGCCCCGTCATGCAGGACCCATTTCAGACGAAAAATGACACCTCTATCGTATCACGCGTCGTTGACTGTTGCGCTTAGGAATCGTTTAAGTGTCCAATCTCGTGCTTAAAATCTAGCAGTCAGGAGGAGGTCAAGAACGGAGGTGTCGTCGCCATCTGCAGCTCCGGGCCGTAGCGGCATCGTTTACAAAAATGATCCACAGGCGCAGAATACCGGCAAAAATGTGGCCCTTGCGCCATAAAGAGCCCGATAAAAACAATGCTTCGAAACAGCACGAGGAAAAAAAGAAAATCCACAACTATTACAGTGAAGTGTAGGATTTGTTTAGCAGATTTTGGACCAGAACGAAAATAATTCGTTGTTTATGTTGACCAGAAGGATGGAAGAGTTGAAATTCAAGGAAAGATGATGATAAGAACTTTTGTATACCTCCGAGAAGGCAATCAAACCAAACGTCCGTAAGCTTGAGAGGAACAGGTAGGTCGTTGAACTCACGGGAAGGATTATGTAAGTCTGGGTATTGGGCAAATAATAATGACAACGGAGAACAGAACAACCTGATGAGATAATCATTCTCAGGAGCTAACTTTCAGAGCTCGCAAAACACAGGAGTCCCACGCAAAAGGCGCGAGACCTCAGCTGACCATCCAACGTCGTTATCGAGAAGACGTTACAGTCTGGCGATTGCACGCGAATCTACCAGGAATTGCCGTAGAGTCTCTTCTCCGTAGGTGTTCTGGCCATCAGGGGTCCCGGGATTTCTGAGAGTGGGTGCGCGAGCAAATATCTACTGAAGGATGGTGTCTAGGTCACATCGGAAAAAACCAAATGTGGAGGGATCCGCAAAAAGACGAATGAAAAATGTTGAAACCGATAAACCCGCAGAGAAGGAGGGGCGCGACGGACCGTGGGAATAGTGATTTACACGGTAGCCTCATTCATGATAACGAAGGTATTGTCACAAAGAGCAGGCAGTTTGACCATGAGCGAAAATATTCAAATCAGGTGCACAAAAGGTGGGTGTGAGCAGATCACGGTAGGCTGTATTACACCCACAGATACATGTGTAGCACATGCGAAGACATATATATATATGTATATTATAAAAAATGAAAATACACTCCTCCAGCTGTGAGATCGAAGATTTCGTCGAAACTCATCTTTGCAAGCTGTGTGTGATACTCCGATCGCGCGCATTACGAGTTGTATGTCCTCATTAAGGATATAGGTCGGCGACTCCCCTTACAACTACAGTGTAGCTATCAGGGTCAACATGATGATTTTAGTCAGTCTGTGCGCGGAAACTATAAACCCGTTTCTGAGGGGGACAAAATCTGACAGCTGTGAAGGGAAATGTATCCTTTTATCAAGTAAATCTTGTAAGCCGAATAACCGGTGAGGGGGGTGGGGCGGAGTTTTGAAGGACGTGGGGGCCTGGTTTTGATCAAAAGCGAGCGGGTTTGGAGGGGAGGGGGGGGGGGGAAAGGGGGCAATTTGTGCATGTAAGCTATAAATCCTTTCGAGGGGATATATCTGACGGTTTTGGCACCAGTTTATTATTGGGGGGGTGGGGCGGGGGGGGGGGGGGGGCGGGGGGGGCAGCTCAATATGTGCCTGGAAACTATACATTATTTTGAGGGGATAAATGTGACGGTTTAGGAAATAATGCATCAGTTTATCATATATATCCTGGGGTAAGTCGTACAATCAGTGGGTAAAGAGAGGGTGGAGTGTTCGAGGGGGTGGGGTTGGGATGGGTTGGGGGGGAGGTGGGGAGTGGGGGCGGGGGGGGGGGGGGGGGGGGAGAAAGGGCTTTATGTGAGGGGTTTGTTATACGTGTGGTGCTAGGTCTAGGCGATGGTGCGGGTGATGGGGAAGAAGGGGGCGTTCGAGGCGGGGGGGGGGGGACACAGCGGCATGGGTGGCTCTCGAAAGATAATGAGGTGATATCCTGTGCGTGAAGTGTTTATTAATGTGGCGGATGTCGATATTTGGTGGGGCGTTTGAGTAAGGGAGAACAAGAGGGGGGGGGGGGGAGAGATTTTTTAGGAGGTTTAGGTCACAAATATTATTCAAATACACTTCGGCTGTGAGATCAAAGATATGTAGCAGCTTGTTATACACGTGGTGCTAGGTCTAGGCGATCGTGCAGGTGGTTAGAAAAGAGGGGGTCGGAGGGGGGGGAGGGGGGGGGGGGAAACTTATATATATGCCAACGTTTTACGTACATGTTGAAAAAAAAATGAAATAAAATCGCGTACACTCCGAGAGCACATGGCATATGATCATAGCGCTGTAGACGGCACAACCGCGCATGAAAAGCTGTTCGGTTAGTTACTATATAGTATACTGCATGTAGAAGCATAAGCTGACGGTGAGGCTGAGGCTGAGGGTAAAGGTGCCTGGCAGTGGCATGTATGTATATAGTCTATATACATGCTTAAACGCCCCACCTAATACCGAAATCCGCCATAGAAATAAACACTTCCACACCTTGGATATCGCCTCCTTATCATTTTAGAGCCGTCCATGCTGCTGCTTCAATTCCTACCCACCCCCCGCCACCAACACCCCCTCCTTCCCCACCACCCGCACCTTCGCCTAGACCTATCACCACGCGTATAGCAAACCCCTACATCTATGCGACCTAAAGCCCACCCCCCCCCGCCCCCCACTTTCCCCTGCCCCTCCCCCACAAGAAGGGTTCATAGTTTCCACGCACAAATTAGGCTACCTCCTCAGCCCCGCCTCCGTCCCCCCTCCAACCCCGCTCGCGTTTGATCAAAACCAGCCCCCCACGTCGTTCGAAACTCCGCCCTCCCCTCACCGGTTATTCGACCTACTACAGGATTAACTTGATAAACGGATACATTTCCCTCCACAGCTGTCATAATTTTTCCCCCTCAGAAACGGGTTTCATAGTTCCCGCCCACAGACTGACTAACATTACCCTGTTGACCCTGATAGCTACACTGCAGTTGTAAGGGGAGTCGCCGACCTGTATCCGTAATATGGACACGCAACCCGTAATACGCGCAATCGGAGTATGACACACCGCTTGCAAAGATGAGTTTCGACAAAATCTTTGACCTCACAGCTGGAGCGTATTTTCATTTTATATAATATAGTCGTGTCATGTCATGTTCATAACTGTACGTATGTCACCACGATGACAGCATACAAAGTCCCTATCACAAAATCGTGTTGTACATTTTCCACGCACAGCTTGAACAACGTCATCCTGTTGACCCTGGTACAAGCTACTTCTAATGGAAGTCGCCGACCTGTATGTACATATATGTATATTTAATGAGGACACACACCCAGCAACACACGCGATCCGTGTATCACACACAGCAGCTTGCAAAATACGAGTTTTTCGCGACTCGTCGACTCTTTTGGTGCCTCCTCCAACACAATCCCCTGCAGCACTTGTCCGGTTGTTGCTAATGTCCCCATCGTCAGTACTGTCACCGTTCTTTTGACAGTCTGTCTGGTGGTTTTTTCTCCCATACTCATCCGTGCGCATCGTTCCTGTGAAGCCTGGACATAATATTATAATGGAGGAGAATAGGATACCGCCTCCCAGGATATATAAAAGTAAGTGAGGCAAAAAAATGTATGAGACCCAGTCATATATTAAACTACCACCTGCACGACCTCATAGGCCTAGCACCACGCGTACAGCAAGCACCAAAATATGTGAGACCTAAACCTGTTAAAACCCTTCCCCACCACAAAGAGAATTCAACCCCCCGCCCCCTCCCCCTCCCCTTCCCCCTCCCTCCCCCCCCCTCTTCCCCACCCCTTTCCCCCCTCCTTCCCCCCCCCTCCTGCATTATTTTTCATTTTATTCCCCTCTCCGTCTTGCTCAAACCCCCCACCTAACATCGAAATCTCCTCATTATCTTTTTAGAGCCATCCATGCCGCTGCTCCAATTCATCCTCCTCACCCCTCCTCCCCCACCACCCGTTTATATAATAATAGTAACAACCTGCTACAGTCCTGTTGTTCACGTTTCTTTTGGTTTGTAAGGGCATTATCATTTGATCTGTCATGTGTAACGAAGTACAAAAATTTACTTTTTTTTTTCGTGAATCGAATCGAATTCGATTGGATTTGACGGAAACATACCAGGTATAAATTTGGTTCCTATCGGGAAACCACGTACAAGTTTATAGTCAATGTGTTTTTTTTCTGATCGGAACAACGCAGATATGCCGTGACGGCGATGCAGATATATTACCATCATCGATTTCTTGAGCTATCTTTTTTCTTTTCTCGGTAGCCTCGGTTCTTTGTCGTGGCACTTTTGTTTTTGTTATCGACCCAGACTACGGTAGGGGGTTGTGTTATTTTTTGTGGCATTTTGCTGCAGGGGCTCGGAGTCACTCGCGCGAGCAACCCCTCTATTCCTTGCCGTCTTAAGTTCTCTTGTTGATGTTCACTCATGCGACGATAGAGGTGCACCAGTTGTTTTTTTTAATACTACTCCTCTATTTATCAGCTTAAGACCTCTCCCAAAAGCCGAGGTGTAGAAAAAACAAACTGCTGCCGGATGGAAACCTTCCATGGCTTAGGTACACAACAAGAATCATGCTAAAAATAAATGGAAACTTTCCGACGATTTAGGGTCAAGGAGCCCCATAACTTCTCACGAAACAACATGATGATGAAAAAGTGCTACTACTGCTATTGTAGCACGCGTCTCTTTTTCTTTTTCTTCATCTCGATCGCAATGGAATTGTCATACCTAAAAATCGCCCAGTTAGCACTATTTTGTATACGTTTTCCTTGACGTACCGAGCCACTCGTGCGAGCCTTTTTTTCTCACACTTCTACCTTCCAGCTTCAGGACAACAAGCCGTGGTCACAGGTGTCGTCCCTTCTCCCTCCCCGGTTCTTGCCTTCTACATTTATCGCGCGTAGGGTTCAGCAATCTTCCACTGCTCGTCGTTTTTCATCGAGTGTTACTAACTCACGCTCTCGGGCTTCCCGCAGGTCAATTTGTGCACAAGAAAAAGTCCCAACAATATTATTCGAGTATGCACTCGGTGGGGCTCGAACTCATGAACCTGACCGATACCCAGGCTCGAGGATAACCTGATACGCCACCGGGGCGACCGGTTATATGTACGCTATGCTAACCTATGATGGCTCAAGCTCAGTAGTAAAGGTGGGGGTACCGCTGCAACCGAAGCTTTGGTGTATCCCACTATTAATAACTGCTGCTGGTGCTTAACTTTGTGCTTGCGACCGCCATTATTTAATTTGAAGAGCCACAGCCGGGGTACGCTATGACATGGCTGTCTCAGAGCAGCAGCCGTGAGCGCGGCTGTTGCCCCGGTCGCTACTCGTTGAGGTTTTAAGACTTATCGAGCCTCTCTCGCCGGTGTTTTTGTCGGAAATGCCCTTGAAGCTACGACGGATTGCCTCGGGGGTGTTGGCCCAGTGAGATCATGCCTTCCAAGTTGGATGAAACATTCCAATATATATCAAACTCCCCTCCGGAGGGCGCCCGCATTTACCCGGGTATTGCACGTACCCGGAACTTCTGTAAGTTCTGTAGAACATTCATACCCGTACCCAGAACTTTTGTGAGTTCTGTACACCTGTTCCACAAACCCCGGAACTTCTGGAAGTTACGTAACGCTTTCATACCCGTACCCGGATCTTTTGTGAGTTCTGTACACCTGTTCCACAAACCCCGGAACTTCTGGAAGTTATGTAACGCTTTCATACCCGTACCCGGATCTTTTGTGAGTTATGTACACCTGTTCCACAAACCCCGGAACTCCTGAAAGTTATGTCACGCTTTCATACCCGTACCCGGATCTTTTGTGAGTTCTGTACACCTGTTCCACAAACCCCGGAACTTCTGAAAGTTATGTAACGCTTTCATACCCGTACCCGGATCTTTTGTGAGTTCTGTACACCCGGTGTACGGCTACAGCACTCTTTGTACCCGCCCTGAACTCCTGTGAGTTCTGTACGCCCGTGCGTCAATACCCTTTTTCTTTTCTTAGAGTTGTGTCACACTCCCATACCCGTACACGAGACTTCTGTCGGTTGTGTAAGATTCTCATAGCCTTACCCGGAATCCACCAACTGTTAAGGTATAAGACCGGTATTAGCGTTTGGGTCAGGGGATGGATATGAGACTATACTGGTCTCATCGCAGGATCGAGTCCTGCCGACGACGCCATTTTTTAAGGTATTAGAGGGGTATTAGTCCGTTTAACCAATAGCTTACCCAAGCTAAGCCTTATAGCACAACCCTACGAAACATAACGTATATTCTATTTGCTGGTCGTATCTGGTTTTCGCGCGTTGACACAACATTTGTTGTTGTTTCATCGTGTTGCCTTTGCCTAATATATCAGGGTACGACGGTGGCGATTGCTGCGAGTGCACCTGCGTCAGCACCGAGTCATACGAGTGCGGCGCCGGCCACCATGACGGGTATTCGTGCATCGACCCCAGTGCCGAATGCGTCGGCGTTGATGATGGCCCCACCAACCCGGAAGATGAAGACTATCCAGATTCGCCTATAACGCACGGGCAGTCGTATTCACACTCGATGAACAGTTTAGGATGCATTCCTGGATATATCTCAGATGGTTACTGTGACGAAGTCAACAACAACGACAACTGCGGTACGTCCCGTGTTTGCCATCTCGCGTTTTATTTATTGCCGGTATACTCGTTCGTTGCTTCGCTGGTCTCCCAATGATGTGGCAATTTAGTCGGAGACATCTCGGAGAAACCACGCGTTGGGGAGCACGTGGTGGCACCAAATAAGGTTTGGCTCCGCCCGCGCATTTAGCCTAACCTCAGAAGTCCAACAGGGGAAATGTAGTGTGGTTGAAGTAGATACCGGATAGTCTTCATTGGTTTGGTCGATGATGAGTAGCCTGTATCTGACACACAAGGCTCTGCATCGCAGGCGCTCATGCTCCGCGAGGGGTGACAAAGAGTGCAGCGGACAGGTGGGAGAAAATTTATGTGTTTGAAAGGAATGGAGTCGCAAACTTCACCGTAGTAGGAGGTCCAACGGTAGGTACGCTGACGGCAGTATACGAAAGAAGACGAATTTGCTACCCGTGTTACACCCTTCAAGTTGCACTCATCAACGTGTTTGGGGACGTAACCTATGGTTGAATATTTTTGCGGTATTGTTTTTACAGAAAAAATGCAATGCTGGACTGTATAACTACCGTAACCAAGACATATTATACGCAATACAAACGCGCCGTGCATTTGTACCTGTAATTCTCAGAGTTCCGGAGCCAACCTGGCTCTGTTCGAGTTTCGGAGAAAACATCCAATCGAAGCAAAACAAAAATAGGCTTGAGTGTATCGCCAATCGACTGCAACTTTTTTACGTTCCCACGTCGATTAAAACGTAGAGTTGCATAAGGTGTTTCGGCTGTGATTTGCAGCCATCCCATAAAACAGGGGTATTCACAAGTTTCATGTATTCTAGAGTATGCAAGCCTCCCCAATGATACCAACTACTTTCCAAACAACAAACACACACGCGAACCGTATGGGCATCGACATACAAACATCATTGCACACTGTTAAAATAGTCATAGCTTGTGGTTCTAGCTTAAGTTTGGTAACATCCAGGCTATGTAGGCAGATGTCGTGCAACAACTCTGTGTGTTCATCTCGTAGCATGATGCTTTTGATTTTGCGAAAGAGTGATTTCTTGTCGTTTGGCCCAATATGAAAAATTATCATTGGCGCACACTTGTTTAACTGAAAAATCTATTTTAAATAACTACGCTGTGGCGATGATAGTGTTCAAGCTAAGATCAGCTTGATTTCCATAGAGCTACATTTTGGTCTGTACTACTCAGCGTCTAAGCATGACCCATCAATGAACACCAAAATCGCCTAGAATTGTAAAGGGAATTTGCAAGTAAGTGCATTGACACGATTATCGAATCGTAGTCATCAGGATATTTCACGATCGCATAGCGATGGATGTATGCTAAGAAGAGATCGAAACGTCCTTCCGTTGACGACAAGATGGCCATGTATCATCGCCGTCCGGGCTCTCAAGATTGCCGTAACTTTCCCAGTCGCGAACATTATGGAGGTCTTGCTGACTCCCTCACACCGCGAAAATAGCTTTTTGTGATAGTGATTTTTTCGAAGGTAATATTCGCTTGCGTACTTTGGGACATCACAAGAAAGACCAGTGGCGATCATCGTGTCATTTGTTTCCTGCAAGCGCAAAGCATTTCTACAATCTGCCTTCTGCTTACAGTGAGTAGACACGCAACACACCAACAAACAATACAAGATTGCGTTTGAACAATACAAGAAAGGCGGACTTTGTACGAGTGTGAATACGTAATATCGTTCTGTGTACAAAGGATGTCAATTGATTGACACTCTGAAGGTCACAAGTTTGGAAGCCCAACACGTAGAAGGGTGTAGAATGCTGAACGTTGAAACGGAGATTTGACAAAACTCATAAGGTTCCTGGAATTCAAAGCCGAGATGTCAGGTTGCACACGTCCAGACACCAACTGCTGGTCGACCGGGACTACACCCAGTTGTTCAACCTTGACTAGGATACTTGCAAACTAGAAAACCTACGCTTGACCCAAGACAATGGGGGAGCTGTTCAACACGTGACCGCGAGACGTCGGCGCACACGGCACGAGCCGAGGTTCCATTTCCGCACATTCGGCGGGCGAGATCTACAGAGATGAGGCTTCCCGGTTTCGTTTGTTTTCCGTTAGCGTGTTTATGGAGGAACACTGATTGCTTAGATTTCATTTTGTAATAAAACCATGTGCTGTTCAGATGTACACCAGAAAAAAGTCGAGTGATTATCACCTGGCGCCGACGTGATCGGAACACAGTTGGGGTTGTCGTCGTCGTCGTCGTCCTCGTCGTTTTCGCGTTTCCGCTTGTGTGTCTCATTCTCCTACCCCAGTATACGTCTTTGTTCGGGTTGAAGAAATGGTCTAACGGAGTGCATGCCGAACGTACGTTAGGTTTCGACGGCGGAGACTGCTGCGGATGCACCTCCGTTAGCAGCGAAGTATTGATCCGGGGAACAGACTCGACGTATCACCGTATGTTTGCGTGCCTTGATCCGAGCGCTCCGTGCGCCGATGACGACGACTTCGACGCCGAGGACTACGAATCCACATTTTTGTATGACGACAAAGTTTGGGAGCATGGTTTGGACTTCCCGTGCCTTGATAAGAAAAAAGGAGATGGAAACTGTGACTCAGACAACAACAGCGACGAATGCGGTAAGTAAAACGGTATCGATAAGGAGTGGTGGGTATCGATACGGGGTGATGGGTAGAACACCGTCATACAATGGAACGTACTCATTATGTTTGAGGCGTACCTCGCTTCTATGTACGAACACGTTGCGTGAAACGTTATCTAGACATTTGAGACTTTCCCAATATCGCCACCACCTAAGACCGGCTTTTTGTCCTAAACGTGAGTTTGGCGAGATTACTCGCCATGACAAAACTAATTCCCGGTCATTTACCCGTTGGCGAGAGCAGGGCTAAACTTTTGTGCCCACACCCCAAAGTCAGAACCCATATGATCAGGTCTTTCCTTTATCCGAACTCACGCATTACTCCACATGAACCTTGTTAGGCTTCGACGGTGGCGACTGCTGCGAGTGCGACTGTGTAAGCACCGAAGAATACACCTGCGGTGGCAACAGCGGCTACGATTGCGTCGACCAAAGCTCGTCGTGCAATGTTGGGTATGTCCTAGCCGAGACGAAGACCACCATTAGCGTGTCAGCCAACGCCTTCGACACACGTCCCGGCGGAGCCAGTGGTGATGATGGCTGTGGAGAAGACGGATGTTCACCGGAGCTCTCGATTGACGGCGTCATCCACGACCTTGAATCTAGGTGGTCTTGCGAACGAGGTCTTGTCTCCGACGGACAACCGTGCCAGATCGAGTTCGTGTTCGGCGACCCCCAAGATATCATCGAAGTACAGGTGGCCTTCTGGAAGGGAGACGAACGCTCTCGCACGTTGGAGGTAAGCGCAAGAGATGTTTTTTTAGGATACTGAAGAATTACACAACGCACGGCGAACACAAAATATGGTTCTTATCGACAAGTCGACTGTCTTACAAAACACATGTCGTGGGTTATTTTCCATCAACTGTGGGAAATACGACCTAATCCAAGCAGGGGACACGTACCTAGTATGCCTCGTACTGGATTTCACAAACGTCCAGTTACGAGTCTCTAGACTCTCGACGTGCTACGTACAGTTCTTGCAGTGCGATAGAGCGCGCCGCCAACCAGAACACTAGTGGCTACATTAGAACTTCGTTCGCGCTGCTGTCTAGAGCTTGTTCAGGAAATATTAGAGTCTTTTCAGGCCATAACTCCACCAAGTAGGTCCCGCAGCTTCCAGACTACCGACGTCGACGCAGCTGACGTGGTTCAAAAACGAAACCCCAATTTTGTTGCGGGCGATATGCACGACAAGTTCGTACATGATAGGGGGCCATGTATTTTGACAACAAACGTGTGGGTTGAATTAAGTAGGACATGTAGAATGGCTCAATAGGGTGCATTTCGTTATTCAGAACTTTCCGCCAACACCGAAAAGCGGTCCTACCTCGGGCGCAGTTTATCTCTAGATCCCCTGTGTCTCAGAGGAGAGTTTCCCGATATCTTGATATTTGCCTATTCCTGGTAAACTGTATTCGTTGCGTGACACCTCTCGAATAACCCAGCAAAAATCAAAGTTGTCGGCCCTAACGCAGGATGCTGCACACGCTTATCTTCACGGCCAAAACCATCGGCATAGCCCATTTCGACATCGGGTACGAAGTGATTCGTGCGAGTGGCTTATCTTCGGTATTGAACATGGTGCTATAGTCCCTGCCGATGCCACGGTCAACAACCAGCTTCCTGTGTACGCCGAGCGCTCGCAGGGGCGCTGATGCGGTCAAATCGTGTTAGGCAGCAACGTTTTTCCATGATGGTGACGCGCTTTCAGGAAGCTAAACGGTCGTCGCTGCACAACAGGCGTCCCGGTCACAGGCTTTCATCACCGCACACTCCCATCCAACAGATCGTCCCCGCCTTTGCGTTGGCAGTCCTTCATTTCTGCAGTCCGATCACTCCTGTCCGATTAGTGTTCTACCTTATCTTTGAAGTACAACATGCACGACTGTTTGTTACGATGGTGGTTGCCATCTCTGTCTGACAAACGTCAGTGGCCACGATGTAGTTTATGTCTCCCTATGCTTAAGGAAGAGTACAGTGCTGTTTGGGTACAAGCGACGGGCTGAATGGGAAATGACACAAGAACCACCGAACGAATCACCCCATAGGTAGAGAAGCATCATGAGTTTTCGAGCTCCCAACATGAGGACCTGAATGAATACCTACCCTGAAAAGTGACTCGGAAGGCGTCCGTTCGCGCAGCCCAACCCAACTTTTCAATGCGCTAGCTATTAAGAGTCCCAAGATAATTGTACTCGTAAAAGCACCGGTAACTCCTTGCGCGATGTGCGATTAGCAATCCGGAAACGCCTTCCTCAGGACGTCCAACCGTTTGCGTGGGATGGCTGGAGCACTGGATGATACTTGAAAGGTCCCCGGGCGTCTGTGGGGGGTATGCGCAGGTGGCGCTGGGTTGACGCCTGCCATAGGTAACTGTGCTATCCACGTCACACTAGTACCGATCTTTTTTCTAAGGCAACCTATTTAACACACCGCGATATTGCCGGTTTTCGAATGCACACTTTATTCAAACCCTTCTGCTTCCAAGCCAAGTTGATAATATTCCGCATTCGTCATTCTGTTTGCCGGGTCCAGGCAGCGATCAACGGCGAGGTCATCGGTGATTTTGATTCATACGCTGGATCCAGGTTCAACGCACTCGGTATCCAGGGGGTCGGTGTGCACACATTGACGCTCAAGCACGTTGGCGTCGCTGATTCAAGATGGATCAGCCTTGCCGAGGTAGGGTATGTCCACGTCGATCTGCTGCAAGGAGGAATTAGCGCAAAATTATCAAAGGAATTTGGAGGTTTCCATATATATCGAAGCTGCCATTAAAGTGGTAGAAGGTGGCATGAAGGTCGGTTGTGAGAGCTCCTGTCGAAGCGGTGAAGGATTTTGCGAAAGCGCGGTGGAAGCTTCCATGACAGCAGTTGAAGCACTTCTTCCGTAGAGGCTTCCACGAACCTTCGCGATGGAGAACATCAATGTGTCAGACCGTAGACGTAAGGCCAACCACCACCACGTGTAGCGCATGCATACTCTATCGCGACTTACTTGCTTTGAGAGTGCGTAAATGGCACAGGCTACGGTCGAGGTGGTCGTTTTTTGGAGTCTTGTTTTGCCATCTCGCTCGGGGTCACTCGCTCGACTGACCCCACCTACTACTGGTCGACCTTGAGCTATCGTGCTGTCCTAATTTTATTTTTTTAATCCACAATGGCATGGTAGGCTGCAACGCGCCCGAACACACCGCCCAATGTATTTCTCCGTGAAGTACCGGGTCACGTGTGTGCCAGTGGCTCAAGCCCAGCATTAAACAAGGGAGTACCCCCTTACGCACAACGTACAAATCATGGCCTAGGTCACTTCGATTTTACATATGTCGTTTTTACATGTTGTGCAGTAAATTGCTGTAGCCCGTGGAACGTGTGCTGGATCATTGGGATTTTGCGCCCCTCACACAGCAAACATCATCAGGCCACATCGTCCATATTGGATATATATAGCTTGGACTACATATTTTGTCATACGTATGGGTAGGTATCTGCCCGACGTGATACGTTAGACAGTGTGTGCGTCATGGTTTAAACGCGGAATCGGGGGTGTATTATGTGTATTACACCAGGGCCGTGCATGTGGAGGATGTTGCTTTAACTTTTGGAACACCCAACCGCAACACATCTCATTCCGGAGTGATACCATAACACCAGCAACGACCGTGATTTTAAACCTACTGCAGTAGCTAATACGCCCTAAGAGATCGTTACCTTGTTGACTTTGTTATCAGTTCGAGCTACATTTCACGCGAAGATGTATAACTGTGTGCCACGATGTGCTGCGATGTTCGCGCTTCCATCCATGCATCCCGTTAAAATTGGTCTTTTTAACCCCTAACATCTACCAACAGGGAGCTCGCCTCTGCCGAGATACTTGCTGTACTCAAGGCTTGCTATATGTACGCGCTGTGCCATTTTCTCATGTTGTCGATTCGCAGGTTCGCTTTCTGGTGGAGCCTTGAACTGTCAACATTATCATACCGGAGCCCGTCGCAGTCTGGTCGGCTGCCGGCATGATTTTTGCGGGTGTCTGTGTTACTAGCTGGCGTAAACTTTTGTCTAGAGTCCGGGTGGATCATGCCTTTGTGTAGTACGTTGTAATATCGAATCCGGGGGGGAACACACAACGGGTTTTGCTGGTTGTTGCGTTGTTGTCGCCACACTATAGTCTATGTGAGTAGTGGTCTTTGGGACTACGACAGCTCTTGACAGGGCTGGTTGCCCTTTCTATCTAGAGTTTGATGTTGGCCACAGCGTCTGTTTTGTCATGAGGTTGAACACAGGGTGCCGTGTGCCATGTGGTTTTCGAGTTGCTGGGCTCGGGGGGACTCAGCAACATATATTATCGTGAGAGAATCGTGGTTGAGCTGGGGGAGCTGAGCCTAGCACCGAGTGTATTTTTCGCAGTGGAATTCGTTGGCACTGTGAGCAGATGCTTGCTATAGCAGCATTCATCCCTGGGTGGCGTGTAGGATTATGTTTAAATTCCACTTCAATGCATCATTCGAGTAAGATGGGACGCGTACTACGGTATGGGCAGTACGTTTACTATTGGAACCGTTTCTGACTAGCGGGCTTAATATGTCAATGCCTCCAGCATGCCGATTGCGTTTTAGAGTCAATTTGGACGTATACCTAAAGCCCTGGGATCGTTCGTTTAGTTGAACCTGTCTTCCATTTCACCGACGTTGTATAGGGAATGTAGACAACTCTTCGCTGCAAGAGCCTCAGAGAAAAAAGGCTGAGCATTACTGTAGCACGAGTTGCGGTTGGCGCACTGGGGGGCGCTGCCAAGGTCTGAAGAGGGCATTCACGACGACAGCAATATTTTCTTCAAGACGCTGAACAAACTTGATCTTTGAATGCCTACATCAAAGAGGATCCGCCCGCTTTCAAGACGTTGACGATAGCTCGCTTTTGTTGGTGCCGATATCGTGAGAAGTTCATGCCGTTTCGTGTTGCGCTAACCGAGCAAGTCATCTTGATGTGCTCGATGATGTTCCAAGTCCCGCAAACAACCACTGCAACGATATCCCACCATCCCACTAACAAGCAGGTGATACAGATTGAACGAACATTGCATACATGCTACCTTAGACGTGGATCGGAAGGTATTAACCAAGGACTATCATGGGCGTCAACGAGACGGGAATTCCCATAGGGACAGGAATTCCTATAGAGAACGGGACCGGACGGGTATTCCCGTCCCGTCCCATCGTGAACTGTCTCCCGTCCACGACCTCCCATCCCATCCCATCATACTGTTCCTACCTATTTCCGTCCAATATGGCTGAAGTAGTATCCTCCCGTCCTCCCGTTCCCACCTTGCTTCCCATCCCATCGTCGGATGTATTCTCCCGTCCCATCACTTCCCATCCCTTTGGCAGGATAATTTATCCCGTCCCACTTGCTTCCCGTCCCGCTATACCCGTGCTCCCGTTCGCATGACCATTGTGGACACGCTGCTCCCATTGTCAGTTCCCATCTTCCTCCCATTTGCGCTTCCCACTCAACCTTCTAAATCTCCCATTTGCACTTCCCACTTACGTGTAGTTTCTCAGTTTCAGTAGAAGTTGTATTTCATATTAAATAATATTACGATATAAACTAAAATACACTCCGGCTGTGAGATCGAAAATTTTGTCAAAACTCATCTTTGCAAGCTAGCTGTGTGTGATACTCCGATCGCGCGTATTACGGGCTGTGTGTCCTCATTAAGGATATAAGTCGGCGACTTCCCTTGCAACTACAGTGTAGCTATCAGGGTCGACAGGGTGATGTTAGGCAGTCTGTGCGCGGAAAAGTCTATAAAACCCGTTTCTGAGGGGGACAAAATCTGACAGCTTTGTGTGGAAGAAAATGAATAAGTTTATCAAGTAAATCCTGCAAGTCGAATATTCGGTGAGGGGACGGCGGAGTTTTTAAAGACGTGGGGGCCTGGTTTTGATCAAAAGGGGGGCGGAAGGGGGGGAGGGGGGGGAGGGGACGGGTGGGGCCGGTCAATTTGTGCGTGGAAACTATAAATATTTCTTGTGGGGGAGGGGTGGGATTGTGGCTGGGGGGGGCGGGGGCGGGAGGAGAGGGCTTTAGGTGAATCTTGGATTTAAATATGTAGTATCTTGTTGTGGTACGCTGTCAGCTCTCCCATTTTTTTTATTTGTTTTTTTCACTTTTGGAGAGAGACGCACCACACACGCACCACGCACGCGCTACACACGCACCACATGCACACGTTCCTCACGGCGGAATCGGCCGGTGGTGGCTCGGCTTCTGAGCCTCCGGCACAGCCAAATCCGTCAATTGCGATCAGTGGTACTCCCGTGAATAAGAGGGGTGCAGGCGTTGGGAGAAACAAGCAGACGTAAGGGATTTGGAAGTATTGCGTGGAGTTCGAGCCAGCTGTGGACAAGAAGAACGTGAGGTGCATGGTGAAACAAAAGCTGCCGCGTCGGCGTTGCTCCCGGACCGCGAGGTCACCCACGGCCATACGATGAAGTATGTACGAGCCGACAAAGCCCCAAGAAGCATAGGGGGTTTTGTTTTACTCACTGTGCGGGGAGCGTCTCATTTTTTTGGTCCTGTTTTCTTCAAAAACCCATGCAGTTTGGTTTTTTCTTTTTTCGTTTAACGGGTATCTACGAGTACGTATAGTCTATATAACAAAACAATTTTGTGATTTAAGAAGTTTCATCGTGTCATTTTCATATCATATCCGATATCTCGTCTTCTTTCCCAGAATCATCTTTGCACGCAATGTATCCTCTTCACAAGACGCGTGATATACAAATGTAGTTATTCGAGCGAAGCGAGTTTCTAATTCGGAAAAAGAGAGTTTCTAATTCCCACCTGCGGTCCCCGCGAAATAGCGCTCTACTCAAAGAAAAGGTCGTGTGTTTGTACGCTTCAACTTGAATTTAGTCTAGGTCGCTAGAAAAATGAGTGCTGTGGTGGCGGACCACACGTCTCACGACAGTTACATCTATCAGCTGTCGCTCGTTTAAGTGACAGCTACAATATCTTATTTCAGCAGGTTTTTTTTTTATTGCCAGCGCTTCGGCATCTGACACCTAAGGCATGTGCCGATGTACACGGCGGTAGACACTACTAGTTCGTAATGAGGCTTGGGGGAGGCGGGGTGCACGTCCCGTTGAGCATCTATGTCCCGTTGACAACGTCCCACACATCCCCAGTGGCTTTCCTGTTGTCTTTCCCATCGACACTGGATATTTTGCCATTGCCTTCCTCGTTGTCTTTCCCATCGACAATGACAATTTTTATCATTGTTTCCCGTTTCACTATAAAACGTGATAGTCCCATCCCATCCCGTCTGAACGATCGGAAGTATATTCGATTGCCGTCCCGTCCTCATCAATAAAAAACCTCCCATCTTCCCGTTCCGAAATCATGTGAACATATCCCGTCCCGTTCCCGTCCCGCATAGCAAGCATGGGACATTTCCTGTCCCGTCTAGACGCAAATTGCCCCGTCCTATCCCGTCACAACGGGAGCAGAACAACTGACGATGGGATCCCGTTGACAACGGGAGCCCAATTTTTTTCCGCCTGCGGCGGGCTAAACACTCCCGTCCGGTCACACACGGCCCCCTCGGCACCATGATAGTCCTTGGTTTTAATGACACCCCTCAACTGAGGAGGTCTCTAAAGTAGTGAGAATACTGATGTGAGGCAAAAGCAAGAAACGTCAAATGGATAAACTGTCCCACAACGTAGAGGACCAATATTCACGAATCACAAGTGCAAGAGATTGAGCAATTCCTTTGCCGAGGAGCCCGTTCGGCCGGAACCGATGTGGAGATGTGTCGCTACCCCTATCTTATCACGTGCTTACCCCGTGACCCTCTGTCACTATCGGCTCGCTGTGCACCGCAGCGAACGACGACATCGCGAGTGGACTTCACACTCACAGCATACGTGTGTTTGACCCCAACATGGCCATAAGCCTTACACCAACTAGTCTTCCGGGGGGAAACCAGAACCATTGCGTCCGCCACGACAATTATTTTACTACCGAGGATATATATATACGAACCATGTCTTCTACACGTCCCAGTACACCGTTGGGCACACCCCTGCGATCAATGCTACCGACGAGAGCATGCTGCGACACAGGTTGTACATAGATTTATTGCAATGCTCCTTTCGCTTGGGGGGCTCTATGTACATAATTATATTTCAGACGTGGGGAAACCCTACAGATGTGTACGACGAAACATCTAACAAAATGCCCTGAAACACCAACATTGTTGGTTGAAGCGAGCGCCGTCAAGCACACGTGAGTCCCAAAAGCGCAAGCAAACGTGTGCGGACCCGTATCGTATGCTATTCAAATCCTTGATCACGTCAAATACAATACCAGAGGCAAATGCCAACGTTGGGCTTTCGGTTTCTGTCTGACGGAATCCCTGAACCGAGGAAACCCGTGCGGATATAGAGCCAGCGTTGACTGTTCGCCTCATACTTGCTGCAGATGACCTGTTTGTTCGTGGATCTAAGTGTCCAATGTTCCTCAGGTTCAAGCAGTGAACACAGTAACGGCGAGCCCCCTCAAGCTTGGACATGCGAATATTCCAGGTACACCCCCATCGCGGCCTGCGTGATAATCCAATGTACTCAGATGACCGTCTACCTGGCCTGTGCGAGCCGCACGCCGCAAACAACGCGGTAAACACCCTCACCTGGCGGGAGACCCAGGCTACAATAGACTGGTTCTACGATAGCTCCCCCCTAAGCCATCGATATTTTTAACGAACGTTTCATGGCTGCTCGACACGAGGAAGATTTCTATCAAAACAACGTCTTCAAATATTTTCTTGTTTGCAAAGAACTATCGGCCATTGACATTGGGGTGACAATGGTCACCGTATATCAAGAGATGCGGCCGGGAGCTGGTTTCAAAACCGGCGATTTCGCTAAAGAAAGCTTCGGGGAGCTGCCGTAAAACGAGTCGATAGGGGGATCCCTTTAAGTTTGATCTTTTTTCAGTGGCCAGGAGTCGCTCGCGGGAGTGTGTGTGTGTGTGTTCTTCACATTAAACCGTTTTTCTACTCGTCGACATCCAGCACACCCAGTGTCCGTACTGATTCTTCACCCTGGAAAGATCAGCTCTGTGGTCACAAGCTACGACACAGAGATAATGCATCGTAATGCATTCGACAACGCAATGTCATGCCCTAGTACTGGGTACGACAGGCACAACATACATACGTCAGCAACAGAAATACATTGGAAGAGAGAATACGAAATAAACAAAAACAAAAACAAAAACAAAAACAAAATAATAATAAGAAAACAAATAAAAACAAAGATAAAATAAAACAAAAATGAAACAAACAAAATGAAGGGGAAATCGAAGAAACAACCCAACCGGAAAGGAGAGCCAAAGCTCGGAAAAGAAACATAATAAAATAAAATAAAATAAAGTAAAGTAAAACCAAAATAAGATAATCCGAACACGAGCCAAAAACCTGGACACGCAAGGAGGGAACAAAGGGGAAAAAAAATACCCCAGAAAAAGAAGAAAAGTGCTACGTACCTACTAGTCGGCCTGGTACCTTGCTACTCTGTCTGCCATCTCCTTCCTGCCTTATGATTGTGGCACTCCGTTTCGTAGCCCGGTTCGCGCCTTGGTTTCCGCTGGCTGGGTGCAGCCGTCCCAGCCAACGCCGACACTCCCATCCTTCCTGTCGTGCATGCGTACCCACGCGGTGGCCAGCCTCTCCATTCCCCAAGCTGCCCACGCTGCGCTATCTGCTGTGGTGATGTACCGTCCTGCCCCGGGGATGAACTCCTCGGCGTCGGGGTTAAAAAGAAAACCCATCACCACCACCCCACGCGGTCCTTAGAGTGAGCAGTTCACTAGCCAGACCGCGCGAGGTTCCCTCTCTACCCAGCCCGAGGCTCGATGCCCGTGTGACTGCCGCTAGACCGCTGCAGGTCCTCGCGGGCTTCCTCGGCCCACCCCAAGGACGGGGCAGGCCGAACAAGGAGTCCATGGAGTGGGACCCGCTGTTCCTTCCCGGTCTTAAACCTAGTTTCTGTCCATATATCGCGACGTGAATCCGCAACGCAGTTATTAACCACGTTGTGCCAAGTGTGTCGCGAAAAGTATTTTGGACATGTACAGAGACTTCCGTGCGAGTGGTTCAAAACCAATTAGTAATAAACGGGGGTACCCCCTCTACCGCAGCTTTGGTTTTGATTAGGAAAGAATTTTCCCGGTGAGTCGGGGTCACTCCTCCCCCCGTCCCCCGTCGCCGTGATTCTTCGTTATCTTGAGCTTTCGCCCTGTTGGAAATTTGCGGTATCGACTCACACTGTACTGGTAGGCTATCTCTCAAAAGTCTTTTCTTCCGCGAGGTACGAGGTCAATCGTGCGAGTGGTGCATTTCCGGAGGTGGAGACGGGGCTACCCCGCCTACCGTTTGCACTTGATCTTCGGTGGAATAAAAAAAAAAACTCCGTTGGAGATATTAATACGGGTGAAACGCTCGGCATTTGCACTCCCCGGTCTATCGAGACAACCCAACTTTCGATAAAATCGGCTTTGAAAATCGTTCGAGGGGTTGTGTTTCAACGCATATGTCGGCGACAGCACGTTGGCAGGGCAGGTAGGTGCGAGTGGCTACATCTAACAACAAAAGAAAGGGAAATATCTCATGCGCCCAACATTGGTGGCTACGTAGAGGCGCACACCTCCGCCCTATGACACCGACAACGGACGCAGTGTTCACGATTTAAACTCTAAACGTTGCGATTAATCAAATATCGCAATACGTGTATTTCAGGCGGGACCATCGACAGATGCAGCGTGCCTAGGATTCCGATGCTTGCACTGCTGCCTTTTTTTTTGTCAGAATACAGATATCCACATGGAAATATCGAACCAGGCGAAAAAACATGAAGAACACGAGGAACGAACGTAGCTTGTATGGCGGTAACACATACACGCAGAAGTCTCGAATGTTTTAACGGCTTGCGGATGTTCGTTCTGTGGTGAAGGGCTCCACTCGGCGGGCGGCTGACGCCGCCGGCTACGCCCGCGCAATACAAAACACAATTAAATGTAAAGGGGGCCAAGATAAGATGCCCATCGTTTGGTGAAACTAACGATTTGACAAAACGTCATTCAGCTCTGCTTGTGCAGAGCTGAATGCCCTGTGCTGCGCGGTGTGCTGGTTGACGAGATGGCACGTTTTGATCGTCAGTACGGGTGCAATTTTTCAGCGAAAACATTATTGAGAGGACCGATAAGAGGGAAGACAACCAATGAAGAGAGCATAAAAACGTACACGCGTGCATACGGGTATCCGATATCTGGCAATTCGCATGATACCTGGTACGTTCGAACGAAAGCACAGCGCAGCACGACACAGCGCCTCTCCGCAGGGCAAGGCACAGCACCACACGGCACCGCAACGTCATTCGCTGCACGACTCTGAGCAATATCAGCTCATCTTACATGAGCTGGTTCAACAATGTAGTACTTGCACACGTTGTGTGGTGTACCTCGATACTGGTGCATGATACATCGTCCAAGAAGACCTGGCATGTTCGAAGCGGTAAGCACGGCACAGAACATAGCACATCATAACACGACACAGCACTGCACATAGTGCAACGCAAGGCAGGGCATCGCCGTGCCGCACGGCCGGGCGCGCCATTGCGCCGAACGTCACGGCGCTGCTCTTCTGAGATGGCGTTTTCGTTCGCTGCTGAGGTCAGCGGAGCTCAGGTTCGACCTGGCACGATGATGCGTCGTTAAAAAAATAATGAAGTAGAGAACTCAGGTTTCAACGCACAACGCACGGTATATTTCATTCGGGAACTCTCCGAGGAGCTCCGACCAAGGCCAGCGTAAGGGAGTCATGTTTTAGGGAATCTTTGGTCAACGGTGGGGTCACTCGCGCGAGTGACCCCCCCGTTTCTGTGGGGTCTTCTGCTTTCTGGCCGTTTATGTTTTTGATACTAAAACCGCCACAAGCAATGATTAGCTACGCTGCCCAGAATAACCCACCAGAAGACTTTATTGCCCCAGTGAGGTACAGAGACATTTGGTCGAGTGCCACAAAGGCAGCAGTTAATACGATGGTACCCCCATCCTGTTCCATAGCCTTGATACTCTGCTTCAGGCGTCTGAGCCCGTTCAGTAGTCAGGAAGGAAGGATATCATAAAGTCATTGTACGTGCGAGGAAAAAACGGAGGATCCACGCCACGGTGAGGGAGGGTACCCTCTTCTCCTCTAGCCCGGGTGTTTGCCACTCTCGCGAGCGACTCCGTACCTCATGAATGGCAAACAACGACTTGAGGGGACTGTATTGGCACAGCGTGGCGTACAGTTCCGTTGCGGATTTATAACTCAAACTCTGTGAACAGCACGAAAGCTATCCGATGGAGCAAGGGGGTTGCTCGCGCGACTGACCGTGAACCACACTGCGAAACAAAAGGCCCCAAAAGTGTGACCCCCCGACGCGTGCTACGATGGAGGTGCACCACGTATTTTTTCTGACGTTCCTCAATTTCGGACCTTTAAAACCGACCCCAAACATTGATTTGGGGTAAGCTTAAGCTGCTGGACCGGATGAAAAATCCCTTGGCCTAGATTTTACAACGAGAAGCATTCAAGAAAATATCCTAATTCTGACGATTTCGAGCATAAGGAGCCCGGTCATCCAGAAACGATTTCAGACGAAATGTACTTCGTACATCTATCGTGGCACGCGCCCCCCTGTTCCATAGCCTTCATCTCAAACTACTTGCAATTAGTGTGAAGCCATTCCACGGTAGGGTAGGGGTGCAGCATCAGCCCCTGAGGTGCTCACATGAGGAGCTCAACATCTCACTCGAAACCTGACTTCGATGGCATTCTTCGTTCGCACAACCTGACCAAGCTTCTATGCCTTAGTTCCAAAACAACATATGTACTCGTAAAATTACTTGATCAACGACTAGCCGATAGTTCTTCACCTTTGAGGAGTCCAATTGGCCAAGGACGCCTTGGCGCAAAACGTACAATCCCTACCGTGGGATGAGTCGGTGTTTTTGAGCGATCCAGCCATCTCGCGGCAAGGAGTGCAGCAGATTCTAAGAACTTCCTGAGCTCTCTCCTAACATGGGGATCTAGCTCAACACCTCACCTGATGCTACACATGACTTCGAAGGCATTTATTCGTTCGCGCAGCCCGACCAAAGCTTCTGACGTTCCAACGCTGTAGGGGTTGCAGTTGTTGGATCCACTAAGAATGTACCCAAGTCCGGTTGAGCTCCTCAAGTGAGGAACTACCGGTTCGCCGAATAGTTTTTCAGCAAGTGTGATTCGCTGTAGGAATAGGGCAGATACTCTTGGTCGGGCTGCACGAACGAATGTCGACGCGTGCTACTCTAGGGGTGCACCACTTTTTTTGTGATGGTCTTCAATTTGGGAGCTTGAAACCTCGCGCAAAAAGGACTTGGAGAAACATCACACTGCTATATTGCGCCGTAGGATAAAAAATCCCATTGCCTAGGTACTACGCACCGAGAATCAGGCTAAGCAATAAGGTCTGTGTACCACGATATTGGGTGAAAGTACCCCGTCATTCAAACACAATTTCAGACGAAAAGTGCTTCGTACCTCTATCGTAGCGTGCGTCTGCCTTCGAAGTCATGTGTAGTGTCGGGTGGGTTGTTGAGCTCCTCCTGCCAGGAACTCGCGAACGTCCTTCTGCACCTCTAGCGTGAGATGGGTCTTTTACTCGAAAGTCTTAGATCATACGACCATATTGAAATTTCTCGACAGTAACAGGTCAAGTTCCTGTCGTGAGGAGGTAAATCGAAAACATTGTCACAAACACATTATTTTCCGTCCCGCACTGCGCTTCATGCCATGTATACCCCCCCAGGACACTGAGCTGGTTAAGCTCTATACCGACGCGTGAACTGCATTCAACGCCATGCCGACACAGCCGCCGTCTGTGCCGACCGCAGTCCCGAATCGGGTATGCTCGTTCGACCTTCTTGCCGCCCAACCAACGCCCGAGGGGACCTACTTCTTCATCCTGTACTTCGCCGGGGCCGATTATCTGCGTCAATTACTACAACAATTGCTGCTAGGCCGCGGCTAACCCGACGAAAACCCTTCCGATCACCTGTTCGAACAAATACAACACTGTAGAATTGACTATTTGCTCGTACCAATGTCTGAACCAGGAAACTGTAAAGTATGTACGATGATCATGATATGAAATTCTTATTCAGGGAGTTGCAATATTTGTGTTTGTCATCTCGGATGAATTGTGAATTTGCAGCCGTTTGAGTGCCCTTCTGTCTTCAGCGGAGACAACGATAATATATGTAAAAAAAAAAAATAGAAATACACTCCAGCTGTGAGATCGAATATTTTGTCGAAACTCATCCTTGCAAGCTGTGTGTGATACTCCGATCGCGCGTATTACGGGTTGTGTGTCCTCATTAAGGATATAGGTCGGCGACACCCTTTGCAACTACAGTGTAGCTATCAGGGTCAACAGGGTGATGTTAGGCAGTCTGTGCGCGGAAACTACAAAACCCGTTTCTGAGGGGGACAAAATCTGACAGCTGTGGAAGGAAATGCATCAGTTTATCAAGTGAATGCTGTACGTCGAATACCGGTGAGGGGAGGGCGGAGGTTTTAAGGACGTGGGGGCCTGATTTTGATCAAAACGGGGCGGGAGGGGGGGAGGGGGAGGAGGGGACGGGTGAGCACGTCAATTCGTGCGTGAAAACTATAAATCCTTCTTGTGGGGGAGGGAGGGGGAATATGGCGGGGGGGCGGGGGGCGGGGGGGAAGGGGGCTTTAGGTCGCATAGATGTAGGGGTTTGCTATTCGCATGGTGCTAGGTCAAGGCGATCTTGCGGGTGGTGGGGAAGGAGGCCTATAGTGTTTACTACTCTGGTAGATTTATTCTCGTACCTGTTTTACGACAGCTTCCGAGGCCCCATCGACGGCTCTCACCTAGACATCCTTTACCACATGATGACCTTGGAACCTCCGTGTACGAGGTACTCCAATACGCTAGCGTAGTGACGTTATCAGCGATCGCACTGCAAAAAAAGACTAACAGGTCGACAAGATGGACCTCACTCCTTTTCCGGAGTTAACGACTGAACAACAGCGAGCTATACAAGAGTACAAACGAAACCAAGTGACGGAAAAGCTAGACGATGCCCGCCGCACCCAGCAAGAAGCAACGCATCTCAGGCCCAAGCCGACGAGGAAAGGAGAGGAGCCCAAGCCGAGGAACAAGGTTCCTGAGGTAAAGGCAACCTACCAACCGATCAGCTTGTGGAAGGGCCGACAAGAATTTCGACGCGATGTAAGGAAAGACGGAGAAGCAGCAGCAATTCGCGGCGGCTACTACCACACAGGCAGGCAGTTTCGGTTTCAGTCAGACTAGTATGAGAATGCCTGAAGCCTTCGATGGTAGCTTTGAGATAGGAGAGGATCCGCAACAGAAGGTGTTGATATTTACTAGCCAACTGAATGCTTACTTTAGGCAACAACGTTGCTTAGAAGCGGTAGAGTCGCTCACACCGCTCAAAGTTGGGCAACCAAATGTCGATCGAATGGCTTTGGAAGCAGAGTTTGGCGCAGAGTTGGTCGACCAGGCCTATCGGGCTTAGTCGATACTAATCAATACAATGCCGTACACACCCCTACTACTGCGGATTCAAGCTCTCGGGAGTCCTGGCAAATGGTGGAAACGTTTCAGAAGTTTTACGCCCCGCAATCAGCAGCAGCAAACGCAAGACTGACTCAGATATGGTATAATTTTGGCATGAGAGATGGTGAGGCCCCCAACGAATGTTTTGTGAGGGGCAGTGTACTGAGAAGTAAGCCCGGTACTCGTGGTGCCATACACACTGACAACGATGTTAACCAACACTTCGCACGAAACGTCACCCCCGATTACTCAGTGCAAAAAAGTGTTCTGCTTGCTAAGGAAGAGTTAAGTCGAAAGGTTCTTGATGATGTTGTGCTGAACGCATATAGCGAGATGGAGATGGCCAAGGTGAGGGGACGAGAGATAGGAAAGGGACACGCCCTTTTTGTTGCCGACTCGGGTGGTCATAGCAATGAGGGTGGACGAAGGGCAGGCCGAGACGGACGCGGCAGACGCAAACTGGGTGAAGGTAGGAGAGGGCAGCAGTATCAGAAGCATCAGCACCCACAACAGCAGCATCATCACCAGCAGCATCAGCGGCAGCAACAGCAGCACCAGCACCCGCGACAGCAACAGCAGAACCACTATCAACAGGGCAGCAGCCGTGGAGGTGGTGGCTGGCGCGGGGGGTGGTATTCACAGCAGTGGGGCGCTAGGGGCAGGGGACGCAGCGGCAGGGGAGGCGTTGGAAGGTATGCAGGAGGTCGTACGCAAACAGTTTGGGGTAGGGAAGCAAGTTTACCTTTGTCCCCCCCCCCCCCCTCTGGTGGGCATAACTATGACGCATACCCGCCCAACCTTCCCCGTCCAATTGATAATCAGCCCCCGATACATGCAGCTGACCCTCGCATACGGTGCGAGAACTGCAACGAGCTAGGGCACATGCACCAATACTGCCCGTCGGGGGTAGACCCCGGTCAACCGGTGCGAGCACAACCGCGCCCTGCAGGTACCTTCACAGCGCCCGACCAGCGACCACCATGGGCGTACTGATATGGCCAGGCTGACATAGCGGCCGTGGGTGAGGTCACGAACACCGACTACTACGACTACAGCGACCACAGCGGCGACGGAGACTATGGCGACTACAGAGACTACAGATACTACAACTACGAGTCACAGCCGGTGCCGCCGCAGACGCAGCCGCAATTTCAACAGCAGCCGTTGTGCAGTAACTATGCACAGCCCTCTCCACCGCCACCACCGCAGATGCCGGCGTAAAATGGCAACTACGCGCAGTCGCCTCCACCGCCACCGCCTCAACAACAACCGCCGGCGTGCGACGGGAGCTACGTCCAACAGCAACCTCTACCATCGGCACAGCAGCAGTCCCCGTCGATCTTCGAGAACAACCCACAGCGGCAGCCACCGCAACCACCGCAGCCCCAACAACGGACTCATTTTCTTCCCGGCCATGCCCAGCCCTCGTCTCTCTCACCTTTTCCCGGGCCATCTCCGCCTCTCCAGCCTGGACTGCGTCTCCTAATGGCTCGATCGGCGCCACATGAACAAATTGAATCGGAGTCGATTTTTGATGCGGAAAGATTTGCTGGGTTGGCATTTGCTAGTCAGAACCACGATAGAGTTTGTGGCAGAGATACAGAGCGCCCTGCAGGTAGTGAATTTTTGGTGTACGACATCGGAGCTACGATTCACATTACCAGCGACGCCCGCAATGTAGGCGACTGGGTCGAGATCTATCCTGAGAAGCGACAAGTCATGATGGGGGATGGTAAGACAATGAGAGTGGTTGGAGTGGGTAGTATAAACCTCAGAAATCACTCGAAGACGGACTTTGATGTGAAGCTCACGGGAGTGTACGCGACGGAGGGAATAGGTTTCAACCCGTTCCCTCTATACCAGGCCCAAACACAGCGAACCATTATCTTGTATAAAGAGGGCGCACACCTGTGCGATAGACAGCTCACGTTTCCTTGTGATGAAATCGAATCATGCTTGTGTGCCATTTGTTTGAACCCGACCCCGACTGCCGGACTTACTGCTGAGCCTGCTTTTTCTGGTGTTTTCCCCATCCCCCTCCCGTCTTCTGGTGCTCAACCTCCCCCCTCGTCGTGGTCTAATCACCCCTTCCCCTTTGGATGCCTCAATTTTTGTGTAGATGGGGCGGAGCCATAGGGGTTTGGCTTTGAACCCCTTTCCCACCGTAGGGTACAAGGGGGTACGGCCGCAGATTTTATTTTCCCGCCTGCCGTGAGCGGCATAGTACGTTGCGACTCAAGTTTCCCGACTCCTACTTCAGCTGTATGTGCAGAACCATCAGTGCTACTCACACCACAACCGCTTGCAGAGCCCTCTCCGAGAGTAGAGCAAGGAGCGGTAGGGATTAGACCTCTTTTTCCTACCACCGGCATGCGGGGGCACCACATCAGGGCGTTCACGGACGTTGAGCTCATGGATAGTCACGGTGAGACTAATTACACCAAGGTTTTGCCCACCGAACTCAACCCCGCGGCAGCGAAAGCTCTTGAAGAGGTTGATAAATACACTCTTCTCACTGGTATCGTAGCTACCGATGCATCTGTTCTCGCCCCCCGGGAAATTGCCCTATCCCTCTATGGAACCCCAAGAAGGTAATCGATATTAATCACTTTCACGTCTCCTCCGGCCACCAGCTCGAACGCCTTCTGATGCAGACGGCTCAGCAGCATGGGATTACCCCCACGGGTGTGCTGCAGCTGTGTGGTGCCTGCTTGGAGGCTAAGGGGACACGTGCTGGAACACCGCGGAGGACGACATCGCGCACAGGGAGGCCCATGGAGACCGTCCTTATTGATTCGTCCACACGTTACGAGGCGTCCCTAGGCGGGTCGGTGTATCTGATCATGTTCGTGGAACGCGCGTCGAGGTGGATGCGGCCATACGGTATGAGGAGAAAGTTTGAGAATACCGCGTACGTCCAGAAGTTCCTCGCCGACATGAACGGAATGGGGAGGCCAAACTGCTCTCGCACCGACAACGGCGGGGAGTTCATCAGCGCTGACTATGTGGAATACCTCAACTCGGCCGGGATTCGCCGCGAGTACACGGCCCCGAGGAACGTGGTTGTCGAGAGTGCTATTTGGCGTGCTATAGAGGGCGGCCATGCGGCGCGTCTCGAGATTGGACGACTGTTCCCGGACGTTGACCACGGCAAAATCCCGTTTGTCGGCGCAAATGGCAACCGTCTGTGGATCGAGGCTGCCCCTTTGGGCTTCCAACTCTCTCAACCGCTCCCCGACCAAGGCGAACACCGGATGGCGGTCACCGCACGAGGTTTTCTTCGAGCGACTGCCGAACCTGCAGGTGGTTCTTTTTTTCCATCCAGGCATGATGCGGGTGGACCGGAGCACCAAGTCCGATGCCCATACGGTCAAGTGTTTTTACCTCAACAACGGCCACAACCACTCCTCGCCTACCGTCAAGGTTCTCAAAAGCTCCACCGAAAGCGTGTGTTATTCCAGCGACATTGTATAGATGGTCCCCTGCGCGCCCGTCCTGTCATTGCCACCGCCGGCAGGGGCGGGGGGTTCAGTGGACTTAGTGTACGCTGCCGCGCCGATATAACATACATGCCGCCGTCACAGCCGTCACTGCCACCGCCGTCACAGCCGTCCACATGACAGATGTCACTGTCACAGCCGTCACTTCTGTCGCCGTCACAGCCGTTACCGCTGCCGCCGTCGCAGCCGGCAACGTTACAGCCGTCAATGTCACAACCATCACTTCGGCCGCCGTCACAGCCAGTAACGTTACAGCCGTCACCGCCGCCGGCGTCACAATCGGCAACGTTGCAGCTTTCACCGTCACGGCCGTCATTTCCGCCGCCATCACAGCCATCAAAGCAGCCACCGTTGCAGCTGGGAACGTCACAGTCGTCCCAGCCGCAGCCGTCACAGCCGGCCTAGGCTCCACCGCCAAAGCCGTCAGCGTCACTGTACTTGGAGGCGCAGCGGATGTCCGGGTATACACGCTCGAAGACGATCCAGTTTTCAGACAAGCCGACGGCGCACTTCTGGGCAACGCTGGAGCAGCCGCCTCTCCCGTCGACAGTGAATAACGGTGGGGGTTTCAGTCACAACGCTGGGCATATATACATTGCGGTCAAGAAGGAGTCTCTGTCGATGCTAAATACGTGCGGAGCAATGGATGCTGGCCTTCGCGAACAGCTGGCGCCCGCCGTGGAGGGTCGCGGTGGGAGTTCATGTCGTGAGGGCCACGACCAAGTTGCGCTCGCCGTGGAGGATCGCGGACAGGAGCTATCCGCTGGGAAGTCCGGGGGTATACCTTGGGCTATGGCGGCAATTCTTGCCACACGCGAGGACATCGAAGCTACGCTAAGCAACCAGCGACCGCCTTACAAGCCTCCGGACCTGCCGTAATGTTACGCGGGGGATCTCAAAGTCCCCATGAATCACACGGAGGCCATGCGGTCCGAATACGGGCATCTTTGGAAGGACTCTTCAGGCCGTGAATTATACGGATTGCTGGAGGCGGGGACATTTGAGTCCGTGTAGCAACGAGTGTACAATTACATCAATGCAATGGTGGTGTTCATTCGGACGGCAGATGAGTACGGATATCCAAATGAAACCAAGGCAAGAATGGTGGCACGGGGGGATGAGCAGATAGCAAACTTTGACTTTGGGGGATTGTTTGCGCCCACTGCTGCTGTCTCGGGTGTTCGCTTTATTGACTTCCACGGCCTGTGAACTACACCTCGACCTGCGCCATTTTTACATTGAGCAGGCTGTCGTGCAATCTGATCCGAAGGAAAACGTGTTCATGCGTTGGCCTCAGGGTTGCGGGGGGTTGTCGGGGAAGATAGTGAGGCTAAACAGGAGTCTCTATGGCTTGAAGCAGGCATCGAGGCAATGGCATGCCCATCGTACTAGATGTTTGTTGACTACGGGGTTTTTACAGTGTCTGGCAGACGCATGCGTTCTCCTGTTGATGGAAAACGAGAGAGTAGTGATGACCATAGTGGTACATGTGTATGACATATTCGCTGTTTGGAAGAAGACAAGGTGTGGTCAACTTGGGAGAGATTTGAACCAGATGGTTCCGGTCAAGAACCTTGGAGAGCTACGTTCGTATTCCAAGTGTTTCTACGAGAAGAATCGGGAGAAGGGGGTGTTGATTTTTTTCCAGCAGACATTCATTTGCTGACCAGTTGACGAGCAAATACAGGGTAGAGTGTGGTAAGAGTGTTCCGCTCCCCGTTAGCACGAAACTTGCGAAGTTTGACAAGAATGAAGCGCCAGCGGGCTGGCCATTTCGCGAGTTGTTAGGCTCACTGATGTGGCTTGCAACTCACCCAGACATCTCCAATGAAGTGAGAGCAGGAACTAGGTACTGTTCGGCCCGCAAGTATGCGCACTGGAGGGCAGTAATGGGTACCTAAGGATATGCGAGACGGACGAGTGAACTTGGTATTGCTTTTCAGAGGGGTATAGTAGGAGTTTTGAGCTTGCAGGCGTTTGCTGACGCGGACTACACGAGTGTGGCAGCTGATAGAAGGTCAGTTTCGGGGGGGCTGGTGGTGTGCGGGGGTGCTTGTGTGTCATGATTTTCTAGGACACAGAAGTGCGTCACGCTGTCTACTACGGAGCCAGAGTACGTGGCGATTGCAGATGCCCTCAAGAAATTCCTATCTCTGGGGCAGGTTTGGCATTTCGTGTTGCCTGCTGTCGGCATGCCATGCATACCGGTATTCGAGGACAATAAGGGTGCTGTGCAACTTGCACAGAACACCACTACTAACTCCAACTCAAAGCATATCGACGTACGGCACCACTTCCTCGGTGAGCTGGTAGAGAGAAAAGAGGTATCGATCATCCACGTACCGTGTGAGTTTCAGCATTCCAATTTTCTGACCAAACCAATAGCCCGGGACTCTTTCGAGTTCCACTGTAATCTTGCGATGAGTTTGTGGGAAGTTTTTTTTTTTTTTGGGTTGCTTTTGGGGACTTTTGATATTGAAATTTGGTTTTTTTTTTTTTTTTCTTTTTTTCACTATTTATGTTTTGAATTTGGATCGAAGGCGAAGTGTTTGTAGCGTAAAACATGGGGATATTTGTTTTTTTTTCGAGCATTTGTATATCAAGACTTACCGATTTTTCGTTTTCATTTCCACCAATGTTTCTTTTCACGGATTTGAAGTATATTGTTTACCTGGGGACATGATATACGTTGATTTTCGAGATTATGCTAACGATGTTTAAGATTCTCATCTTCATTTCAGTAAATCTCTGGTGATGAACGACATGGCGTGTATTATGAGCAGGAAGGCATTTGCATATATATTTTGTGGGTTTTGATGATTGAATCCTCAGGAGGCGCATCTTCGAGCTAGTTTAAATTTTTTTTTTTAGAAATGATATCTTTGCTTTGAACAGGTAGAACAGCTAGATATGATGAAGACTGGCTTCAATAGTTAGTTGAAGAAGCGTCCTAATCAAAGTGTCCTGTATTACCAACGCGTGCTGAGAGCTTGGTATGGACTAAACCAGAGCGGCACTGGAACTGTTGGACAAAATGTGGCTTGAGTCCGGTGTAGGGAAGTTATGTCATAGCTTAGTTGTTTTGCTGTTGAAGGCGAAGCTCTTACACGTTTTCTATTTAGAGGATGGTACTTTCGAGTTTGCAGGAATGTAGGATGGCGCGATCATTTTCACGGCAGTTGTCACGAGCACGAGGGATGCAAAATTGACTACTTGCTCGTACCAATGTCTGATATATGTAACTACAAAGTTTCTACGTCATAGATCATAATATGAAATTCGTATTCAGGGAGTTGCAATATTGGTATTGGGCATGTCGGACAAATTTTGAATTTGCAGTCGTTTAGGTGCCCTTCCTTCTTCGGCGGAGACAACGATAATATATATGCTTATACCTGTTTTAGGACTGCTTCCAAACGCCCTTCGACAGCTCCCATCTTGACATTCTCTACCACATGATGACCTAGGCAACCCCGTGCACGAGGTACTTTAATAAAGACCGCTCACTTACCGGCGGTACGACATGATTCACAGTATTTTCTTTGCATCGTTCCCGCTAATTATTTGCACGACAGCAGCAGCGAAATTTCCTGACGGCATCACCTTTTCCGTGTCGATGTCCATCTCCTGACCTCGAAAGATGAGAGCCCAATTCTTATTTTCGCGTACTGCGCAATTCACCCTCAGGTAGCGACATTTACATCCGTCTTCCCTTTCGATTTGTTTTTGTCCTGCCTCATTTATTTCTTTGTTTCTTCCAAACGATGTCTTATATTACTTTTTCATTCCTCTCGCTTTCCTCTGCATATCACCCAAACACACCACCATGTTCACGGGTGGCCAGAACCGGGCGTCTTCATGTATATATTTACTTCGTATACACTACATTCCTTCTCGCCGGGCAATATCCGCCTGAGTTCCGCCTACGTGTATATCCTGTGCCTATACTGCTGACGTCTCCATCTCCTCCCTTTGTTACCTTCGACGCACCGTAACAGTTCCGGTTGATTAGGGGATCTCCGCTTCTGAGACGGTTAGGTTTTCGTCCACCTCTGCGCTGACGAACAGAAGATGCGCGCTGGGTACCTTCTCGACACCAAGTACTTTACTGCTGCGTCTAAGTAACGGTGGGGCGACAAACAACAATGTGGCTACTCCATCATAGATCTCGTCAACGACGACGACGTCATCGTTCGTCTTCAGGCCACACACCCCAGTCCCCCTCCATCACACATGGCGATTGACCTTGCCGACGCCCACCACACCCTCCCCACCAACCCAAAAAACGAAGAAGGTCAAGACGAAGTCTTCCTCCTCAAAGTCAAAGAAGAATACACCTAACAAATCTAAGCGCACGAAGCCCCTCCCCACTCCAATACCTCGTCCGCCCCGGAGTCCGACGAATACAGCGACAACGACATCGGCAGCGACACCTTGTACGTGCCTGGAGATAACAGCGAATCCGACCCTGACAGTAACAACGACAACTCAGCGACGAAACCCTGGACGAGTTGGCCAACGAGCCCGAGCAAGACGATGGCTCCGACTACCTCATCAACGCTGCCGACGACAGCGATGGTATCTGACCTCCTATTTATTCTGTGTTCTTCTTTGCGCGCGCGCATTCCGACTTACATCCGGGTTCTAGCATTTCCCCATTTGTTGCTGCACTTTGGCGTTTACCTGGCGGAGTACCGGATTTGCGGTTGGCGTTACGGAGGTTGCATTCTGTATCTTATTTCCATTCGCTGGCTTTTTTCGTGAGTTCTCAACTTTTTCCCGACTGACTCTATAGTCGGACGTGTTCTGCCGCGTTTCCGTGTATGAAGTTCACTCTTAATCTTATTTTTCTTTCTTTCCACACCGAGTGCTTTCTTCTATTACTCGCATATATATATGACCCGCTGCTTGTACGAAGTGTGTTCTTTGTTGCTGGCGTAGAAGCAGCATTATTTCCCGTGTGACGTGTGCTTTTTTTCAACGTTGCTCCTGCCAGGTGTGTTGCTTGTGGTACGGGTGGCCACAACATTTTGTTTCGTATTCCGATTGTACTTACTTCACTGCTGCTGCCAGTGTCTTTTCATTATTTTTTCTTTGAGCTCTTACTATTTTCGCTCCTCTGATGTCCCGGTTGTTTCTACGAGGTCTACTGTTTATCGCAGGCGCACAAACAGCATTGGTGTTCCGTGTATACCTCCGTAGTTGACTGCCGCCTTTGTCTCCCTTTCTTCAAGCGGTGGGTGGTTCCTTGCGCTCTCCTGTACCACGGTTCGTTGTAGAAGTGGCTGTAAAAAACGTATGCACAACTTGTCTAGTATTCGCTTCCGCGGAAAAAATCGACTTTCCGTTCAGAGTCTAACCCCTGACCCGTGCCTTGTTTGCTTTCCTGTATATTATCGGTAGGAAACACCATCTGTTTTCTTTCTTTTCGGTGGAGGTTTATGGCATAGGTTCACATACAACATTCTTTGGCACAAAGGAGTTGTTTACCCTTGCGTCTTGGTTGCTGTTCACTTATGTGGGTATTCTTTCGCGAGGGCATTTTTCCCCGATATCCCGGTTTCTCATTGCATCTCGCTTTTGGTTTCTTATCTCCTAATACTAATGTGAATGTAGATCAACGCCACCGGCGAATTTTTTCCTTCGTCCTGTCTTTCCCGGTTAATATTTCTCTTTGGGCACTCCTCTTATGGGAAATTCATGTCTTCCGTTGACAAATATATACGATCCATGGCCGATACGTCACGCACGCCGTCGGCTCTGCTCTTGTTTCTCCCCCGCTACATTATATCAACCCCGACAAGCAACACACATAGATAGTGCCTACTCATTAGCGTCTCCCATCGACAATGGGACAAAACAGTAGGATTATTTTGGAGAACAGCACGACATGCTGCGGCACGTCTCCCGTAACCACATTGTTGTTTTCATGTCCTTTACTGCCCCCTACCCCCATGCATCTTCTTTCTTTCCGCCAAGACCATTATTCACACCGACACCCTTATGGCCCCATCGCCCAATCAATAGGGGCGAGGGGGGGCGATACATAAACCTAGTGTTGTGGACAAGCCGTGATTACAGGCGTCATGACCCCCCATCCCCCCCCCAACGTACAAGCCGTCATAATTATCTCGCAAAGGATTAAGCTTTGCCACCACTGTTGTATCAGCTAGGCAGGCTTGTCGTTTACCTTTGAACTTTACTAACTCGCGCTCTCGCGCTTTCTCTCAGCATTCTTTTTCCGTCTCAAAACGAGGATTGATTCGCACTCGGGTAGACTAAAAAAAATCACTATTACATTAGGAGAGATGATGTTCACCCAGTAAAACTAACCCGTTGCGAATAGGAGAGGTCGGTATATTGAGGACCGGCCGACCTGACTGTTGTTTGTACATATGTTTTCGCCGTTTTCCTGGGGTTCACGCAGGCCCATATGCCACCCCAAAACGAAAGCAACAACCAAATAGTAGTCGCAAAACAAAAGAATGCTAGAAGCGGTAACGGTTCGGCAGGGGCGAACTACGCAGCGAGCTTGCAGATTCCGACGGCACCAAGGAGTAGGAGCTCGTTTATCAGCCGGTTGTGCTCGAATTTTGATAAGCGTACAACCCGGCAGCCGTATACCCAAATAAAACAGAACATTTGCACCATTCTAGGAAGCACACAGACACCAACAACACCAATAAATGGCAGCCAAGCATTGTTGAGTTTGGTTCGGTTCGGTTCGGTTCGGTTGGGTTGGGTTGGGTTGGGGGTGGTTTGGTCAGATTAGGCTGGGTAAACTCTAGCTGAGTTGGGGCTTCCTTGCCTCGCACCGACGCAGCAGGTAAAGTCTTATGCCTGTACTGGACGGCAGTAGTTGGTCCAAATTATCCAGAAGTGCGAGTTTCTACCGGGGGCTACAGCCCAGCAGCATCGTATCATAGAGCATACCAAAGTATTGCATTGTTGAATCATGTTCGAGCTTCCGCAAACCATATGCTCGCAAACTTCGAGGGGGTCTCCAAATCAAGGCCTATTGTTTGAAAATTCAATGTACATCGTGGACGGGTAAAAAGTCTGAACATTCATCATCCTGTGCTCGGATATTCTCTCAGTACATTTGAAGTAGGTCGTTCTATATTCTCAGCTGAAACGGGGAAGCACGACCGACCCCCTTCTCCACTTCTTGCCCCTTCTGCCCTTCTCTCTGACACTGTGGTCCAACCTTGTCTCTCGTCAGTTTGCCTTCAGGAAGATAACCCCCCCGAGTATATACACGCCAAGGCATCGATCAGCAATCTACTACCAAGGTCAGCAGCCGTGGCATTATCAGGCGAGTGTGCGTCACCTTGTTTGAATACCTGCTCTATTGCATACATGCGTCGCTGAACAAAACGCACCGTGATGTCCTTGAAATAAATATTTTTTTAATCGCACCGTGATTTCGCTGTTGTTTAAAATTGCATGTTGTCACCCTAGTGGAGTAGAAGAAGCACATGCCGTGCCACCAGCAAACCACCAGAGCACCATGCTGTCTTCTTGAGCCGTGATTATGGTAGTATCTCTCGGAAACAGCCGGCTTTGCTTTTAGTGCCGTGCAGCAGCATTATTGTGCGTGCAATCATCATATATATTATTGTTCTCGTTAACGATCTCGCCTTCCAGCTCAGTTCGTGGGTTGTGTTGCCCTGGAGGCCTTGTGGCGAAGCTGTGGTCACGAGCATCAACTGTTCTCCTCCCGGTAACACTTACTTGCCTTCGATTGCCTAATGTTGAATGTTCAGTCTTCTTAATGCTCGCCGATTTTCTATTCGACTATTCTAACGTACGGCGCAAACGAGATGACAAGTTTACCCTCCGCTGGCAGGCAACATAAATACACATGGAGGACACAGAAACCATTGCGTGCCTTCAGTCACTACGTAGGCATTGCTTAGGAGAGCTAACGGTAGCTTGCCCATTGCCACCATACCCTGTGAGTTCATCTGACTTCTACAACAGACCACGTCACCACAAGTGCTGTAGTACAGAATACACGAATACCTCAATCTACAACGGGTATACCGGTCGCCTCATTGGTCTAGTGCTCACCCTCGAAGCTTTAAGAAGTTGTTTTCGAGTATCGCATGGGTCGGACGGTAGAGTATATTTGCAACAACAGCAGTACTAAACCGAATGGGAATCAAATGATAGAACCGCCTGGGAGCGCGGGCACGTACTACTAAATCAAAGCCGACAAGAAAAAAAATGGCTGCAGTATTTTCTTGTGAGAAATGAAGGCAAGTTCCGTGTTGGGGAGAGGAGAGGACATTATGCTTAGTGGCCCTGGGTCTGAGCTCCGTGTTGGGAGAGAAGACAGGGAAACATAGAACGTAGGAACCTAAAGGATGGGACGAGCACAACAAACCAAAAAAATAATATAGTCTATAATAGCGAGAAATCCTCATTTGTATCTCTCGACGGTTTTCACGGGCGTGTCGTTAAATTTTCGGAGGGTAACGAGCAGTGAAGGCGCCCATCTCGAGCATGTATTAGAACGTCTATTCCATGTTGACCCCGGCACCTTTAGGGCAGTCAACGGCACACACACGTCCTTGATGTGGACATTGCCTGAGGACGGGATCAGTGTGACATCGTATTAATACATATATGGACTATTATATAGACTATATTATAAAAAATGAATATACACTCCGGCTGTGAGATCGGAGATTTCGTCGAAACTCATCTTTGCAAGCTGTGTGTGATACTCCGATCGCGCGTATTACGGGTTGTGTGTCCTCATGAAGGATATAGGTCGGCGACTCCCCTTATAACTACAGTGTAGCTATCAGGGTCAACAGGCTGATGTTAGTCAGTACTATACATAACACGCACGCCCCGTAACACGTGCGATCGAAATTTTCTACGCAGCAGGCAAGTATGAGTGTCGACGAATAACTTGATATCGCAGCTGGAACGTATTATTTATTATAATTATTCTATTAATGTCGTCACCTGTTAGTTTTTGGTACGATATGTTAGGTACAAGGCGGTTTCAACGGCTGCCTAGTGGGGGCGGCCAACGAAGCCAAGACCCGCAGTGGTCAGCTTACGTAGTAATCTTCATTGTATACCAGTAATACCCTGACGTCGTGGTTGTGATCATGTCCAAATGGATCTTTGAAAAATTGTTTTGGTTACAGCTTGTTTTAGTTCCACGCACGCCACGGACGAACTGAATGGCGTTCATCTCCGCGAGGTAAAAGCATCATCCCCTTTTCCCTATACGCACATGACTTCGAAGACACGTGAAACCATATTATATCCAACCCTTTGTCCATATCTTGCGCCTTTGGTTAGGCTCCCAGGGGAACACCACAACACTAGCCCAGGATGCAACTGCGACTCCCGAGCTCCATTCGGCCTCCCGCGGTCTCGCGGTGCCGCCACGTCCCACGCACACAGCAGCCGTACGACACGCCGGCGAAACAACGGACGTCAGTTTCCGCTTAAATGACAGAGTCGGATGCCAAGGGCCGGATTAAAATATGTGCAATTAGTGGTTGAAATATCACCGGGTACGACATATATATGTACGCCTAGAACCATCAGACAGGTCGTACACAAGTAATCGGCAAGGTTGATCTTTAGTCTAGACTCGACTAGTCTAGTAGTTTTTTCACGTCTTATTCCACAAAATTGTTATTCTAACGACGTCAGCTGTGAGTTTAACGATTTTCGGGTCGATACTCATATTTGCAAGCTGCGTTGTGTGGGCGAGTTTCATCACTTAAAGGGGGGGACATGCAGCGATAAATATATACCTGGTGTTATTGTTTTTCTCCACTACTATTGTAATGGCTGGTGTTGGTATGTTTGCTCTTCTACGTGGCGAATTTTGAGCTAGACTACAGAACCAACATAGTACATAACATGTACAGTATTAATTATATTTATGTGCTATTAATACTTTTATTGCAGTTCCCACTACTCTGCTCTATCATGTGTATGGCGGACGGTTTTTGGGTGGATGGCTTGGTCAGGGTTGTTGGTACTTGTGGTTAAAATACGTGGGAAATTAATTTTCACCTGGTACAAGTAGTGGTTTTTATTTATTGTGTTTTGTCTTTCTCCAACTGTAAAGTCGGGTTTTACTAAGCATCGGGACTACATAGACAGTAAGTAGTAGGTATCTAATATGTTAATATCAATAAACACAGCATTCGAGAATCAAAGTTAGCTACCACCGTATCCTGATAAAAAAAAACACACACACAGGAAAAGTCTGTACGACTCGCACCCACGTTTTGATATACACCGGATATTCGACTCACAGGATTCACTTGATAAACTGATTCATTTCCTTCCACAGCTATTTTTCTGAAAACTCTGTTAGCAGCTGTCAGATTGTGTCCCCCTCAGATTCTGAAACGGGTTTCATAGTTTCCGCGCACAGACTGCCTAACATCACCCTGTTGACCCTGATAGCTACAACACTGTAGTTGCAAGGGGAGTCGCCGACCTATATCCTTAATGAGGACACACAACCCGTAATACGCGCGATCGGAGTATCACACGCAGCTTGCAAAGATGATTTTCGACAAAATATTTGATCTCACAGCTGGAGTGTGTGTTTGTTTATATTATAAAAAAATGAAAATACACTCCAGCTGTGAGATCGAAGATTTCGTCGAAACTCATCTTTGCAAGCTGTGTGTGATACTCCGATCGCGCGCATTACGAGTTGTGTGTCCTCATTAAGGATATAGGTCGGCGACTCCCCTTACAACTACAGTGTAGCTATCAGGGTCAACAGGATGATTCTAGTCAGTCTGTGCGCGGAAACTATAAAACCCGTTTCTGAGGGGGACAAAATCTGACAGCTGTGAAGGGAAATGTATCCTTTTATCAAGTGAATCTTGTAAGTCGAATAACCAGTGAGGGGGGTTGGGCGGAGTTTTGAAGGACGTGGGGGCCTGGTTTTGATCAAAAGCGAGCGGGTTTGGAGGGGGGGGAAGGGGGCAATTTGTGCATGTAAGCTATAAATCCTTTCGAGGGGATAAATCTGACGGTTTTGGCACCAGTATATTTTTTGGGGCGGGGGGGGGCGGTTGGGGCGGGGGGGGGGGGGGGTGGGGAAGGGGCGGGGGGGGCAGCTCAATATGTGCCTGGAAACTATACATTATTATATTATCTAAAATATGTGCATCGCGGATGGTTGTCGGTGGATGGCTTTTCCAGGGTTGGTTGTTGGTACTTGTGGTTTCATACTTGTATGTTATGTGGTATGTATTCTCCACCTGAGGGTGGTTCTATTACTTTTTTTTTTTTTTGTCGCCGTAATAATGGCGGGGTTTTTGCACGTACATATCGAGAGGAGGTACGAATAGACTACAGTAGTACAGTAGTAGTAGTAGAAGTAGTAGTAGTAGTAGTAGTAGTGGTAGTTGTAGTGGTAGTAGTGGTAGTAGTAGTAGTGGTAGTAGTAGTAGTAGTAGTAGTAGTAGTAGTAGTAGTAGTAGTAGTAGTAGTAGTAGTAGTAGTAGTAGTAGTAGTAGTAGTAGTAGTAGTAGTAGTAGTAGTAGTAGTAGTAGTAGTACTGTAGTAGTAGTAGTAGTAGTAGTAGTAGTAGTAGTAGTAGTAGTAGTAGTAGTAGTAGTAGTAGTAGTAGTAGAAGTAGTAGTAGTAGTAGTAGTAGTAGTAGTGGTAGTACTAGTGGTAGTGGTAGTAGTGGTAGTAGTAGTAGTAGTAGTAGTAGTAGTAGTAGTGGTAGTAGTAGTAGTAGTAGTAGTAGTAGTAGTAGTAGTAGTAGTAGTAGTAGTAGTAGTAGTAGTAGTAGTAGTAGTAGTAGTAGTAGTAGTAGTAGTAGTAGTAGTAGTAGTGGTAGTAGTGGTAGTAGTAGTAGTAGTAGTAGTAGTAGTGGTAGTAGTAGTAGTGGTAGTAGTTGTAGTAGTAGTGGTAGTAGTGGTAGTAGTAGTAGTAGTAGTAGTAGTAGTAGTAGTAGTAGTAGTAGTAGTAGTAGTAGTAGTAGTAGTAGTGGTAGTAGTAGTGATTTCTTGCGTCACCCTCGACTATAATAGGTCGACGGACGAAGTAGGGTATATCAGGTGCGTTTGTGGCCTACAACGTGCACCCCTCTAATTCAGCGTTCACCGCGTACGCACGACGCCATCTGATTGGCCAACGCTGGGCTTTACCCGACGATGGCCACATTTCCGCCGGGTGGACCAGTCGTCCGCACTCAACTCGCCAAAAGTATCCCATTATTATTGACTGTAACACCCCTACCCGATAATGCCCGGGCTGTTCAACCACATCGGCCCAGCGGCTCATCACGCATCATTTAAGATCCCATGGGCTTAATCCCTCTGTCACCAAGGAAGGCGCACAAAAACCAGTACCTACTTAGTCTAATGTCGATGACTTGGGTATCATCACCTCTTTCTCTGCTTCCAGCCAAAAGCCACCTCAGTGCAGTACCAGCAAAGACAAAACGATTAGGGACGCTACGACCCTCTCCGCTCAAAGAAGTGCTTTCCAGCGACGAAGTTCCTAGAACCCGGTAGGTATCTATCTCTAAGGAATACGTATTTTACACTGCTTAATATTATTATAAAATTTAAAATACACTCCAGCTGTGAGATCGAAGATTTCGTCGAAATATTATATAACACATAATAAACAGGCGCTATATCCTTAATGAGGACACACAACTCGTAATGCGCGCGATCGGAGTATCACACACAGCTTGCAAAGATGAGCTTCGACGAAATCTTCGATCTCACAGCAGGAGTGTATTTTCATTTTTTATAATAAACAGGCGCGTGGGGTCTGTCAAAAACACGCCTCTGTGCAGCGCGTGCCCGCAGACTTGGTGGTAGGAACACACGCCTGTGAGAGAGGAGGGTCTTAACATATGGCAGGAGGGTCTTAATACTTTGCCTTACTGGTGTTGTACCGGGGTGGCGTTTTTTGTGCGAGGAGAGAGGGATCGGGAGAACATAATTATGGACTTCAAGCAGATGGTTCTTGTGCGTCTTCGTCGGTAACTGAGAGATGAATACAGTACGGTGGAACTCAGATGGAGCGTGTTAGGCCTTTGGGCCGACGTGGTCGAACAGCTCGGCCATTACCGGCTAGGGGGGTACAGTAATCGTGTACCTTTTCGAGGGCTGAGTAGCCAAAATCGGGTATAATAATCGTGTACCTTTTCGAGGGCTGAGTAGCCAAAATCGGATCTACCCCCGCAGAAATGTGTCTTTCGTCTGGTGGAGGCGAGTGTTGGCCAATCAGATGGCGTCCTGGGGGCGTGGCGAACACTGGTTTCAAAAGATACCCGATTTTGGCCACAAATCACCACCGGGTTTACCAGGCAATTTTCCATCGCGCTATTAAGACGACCACCCCCCAAAAGAAATATTGTATTATACCATGCAGGTATATAATACCGCGCGCACAGATTGCTTGACATCGTCCTGTCAACCCTGATACAATCTTCATCACTAAAGTTTGAAGGGGGGTCGCCGAACTATAGTGCACATCCTTAATGTTGACACACGCCCAGTCATTAGCGCGATCGGAGTATGACACAAATCTTGTAAAGATGAATTTCGACGAAATATTCGGTCTCTAAAAAATTAAAAAAAGGTACACTTCATCTAGCTGTTAGATCGAAAACGTAATTTACCTTATATAATTACCTCATGTAAATCCAATAGCTGGAGTGTATTTTAATTTTGATGAGACCTAAAGCTCTTGAAAACCCTGCCCCCCCCCCCCCCCGCCCCCCCCCCCCTTTATTTTTCCTCGCTTCCTCTTGCTTAAACGCCCCACCAAATATCGAAATCCGCCGAAGTAATCAACACTTCCACGCCCTGGATATCGCCTCGTTGTCGTTTTAGAGCCGTCCATGCCACTGCTGCAATTCCCAGCCACCCCCACCCCCAACGCCTCTTCCATCCCCACCACCCGCAATATCGCCTTGACCTAGCACCACGCGTATAGCAAACCCCTACGTCTATGCGACATAAACCCCCTCCTCCCCCGCCCCCCCGCCCCCCGCCCCCCCCGCCACATCTTCCCCCCCCTCCCCCACAAGAAGGATATACAGTTTCCACGCACGAATTGACCTGTCCCACCCGTCCCGTACCCCCCCTCCCCCCCTCCGGCCCCCTTTTGATCAAGATCAGGCCCCCACGTCCTTGAAAACTCCGCCCTCCCCTCACGGGTTGTTCGACTTACAGTATTCACTTGATAAACTGATGCATTTCCTTCTACAGCTGTCAGATTTTGCCCCCCTCAGAAACGGGTTTTATAGTTTCCGCGCACAGACTGCTCAACATCACCCTGTTGACCCCGATAGCTACACTGTAGTTGCAAGGGGAATCGCCGACCTATATCCTTAATGAGGACACACAACCCGTGATACGCGCGATCGGGGTATCACACAGCTTGCAAAGATGAGTTTTGACAAAATATTCGATCTCACAGCTGGAGTGTATCTTAATTTATATTGATATAATATGTATGCAGGTTGCGTGTGGTACTTCGGCCGTGCGTGTTACGGGTGTGTATACCCCCGTGAAGGGCATAGGTAGGAAACTCCCCTGCTGGCACTAGGTTAAAGAAGGCAAAGACCTTCTAAGCGTTTTACTGCGTACGGAAACTATAAAAGCGGCAATGAGACCAATGCTGCGGAGGGGGGGGGGGGGTGGTTAACCCCCTTTTGGCCACGATTGTTCCATTGGCTCGGTATGACTCGCGCGAGTGACCCCCCTGTTCCTTGTGGCGACAGGCTTCTATTCGTTCTGCTGTTGAACATTCTCGATGTGAATACGGAAAGGGATGGTTAGCTACGCTGCAAAAAAAAAGATCGCCGAACGTGTTTTTGTCATCGAGGTACAGAGTCGCTCGCGCGACTGCCTCAGACCTGGGAGTTGTGAAAAATGAGGGTACCACCCTACCGTAGCTTTGATCTTGAGCACGACAAAATCTAAGAGCGGTGGAAGTCAGAATGGATACACCAAACACCAGGAGAGCACACAACACCAAAACTTACCGCAAACCTTTTGGGGGAGGAGCCAGGGAGCGCGGGGGGGCTACAAGAAAAATTATTAAAAACACTTTCCGGGTACAAAAAAAATATTGTTTTTCTCGATTCCCACGGTGGTCACACTACTCCTTTTTTTTTCGGTTTTTTTTTCCTACATACTGTTGTACAGGAGTGTGGCTCTGTTTCGTTGTTTGTGCGCGCTCTCTCCTGGCAGAACAACATTATTTCTCCCCCCGAAGCCGTCTTTTTTGAACGTGCGGTGTGCCAAAGCTACGGTTGGGGGGGTGGGTCCCCCTATTAGAGACTTTTCTTTTGCAGTGGCTCGGGGTGACTCGCGCGAGTGACCCCCATGTTCCTTGCGGTCGCAGATGGAAGTTCGTGCTGTTTTATTTTTTGACGCGTGCTACGGTAGAGGTGCACCACTTTTTTTACTTAATACTACCCCTCAATTTTGGGAGCTTAAGACCTCTCCCAAACACTGGGTTGGAGAAAAAATTACACTGCTACCGAATGAAAACCTTCATGGCCTAGGTGAACAACGACAATCATGAAAAACGATGACCAATTTCGGACGATTTTGGCTTAAGGAGCGCCGTCATTCAGAAAAAAATAACAGGTAAGAAGTGATGCCTCTATCGTAGCATGCGTCTGTTCGATGTCAACCCTTTTTGGGATGGTTAGCTTGGTTGCTCTAAACTGACTATCTAACGTGTTTCGTTCAGTGGGGTGTATAGTCACTCCTTCGAGTATGACAGTGACCACCAGGTAGGTAGTAAAAAACGAGACACCACCTACCGTACCCTTGCTCGGGTTTGGGTCAAATACGCAAGCCCAAAAAGCAAGCAACTATAGTACCGTTGTCGTTGTGTAGATGGATATGAAAAAAAAAAGGTCAACAACGGTTCTATGAAACTCAGCCTGCAGCCGTGCGTTTGATTATAGGATTATTCTCTTTTTCAAAAATAGCTCACAGTTTTTGAGGTCAGGTTATTAACCGGTGAAGCAACCGGTTTACCGGCTACAACGAATTACAGCACCGACCAGTTCAACGGGATAAATTGTTCATTCATTTTTATCTCGCTACAAAAGCGTGCCTACACCAAACAGTAAATGACACTCTAAAAATAAACGTTACCAAACGTGACAGTACGGAAATTGGTTGAACATGACGGCAATCTGAAAGTAGGTAGGCCCAACATCGATTGGACCTGATAGTTAACGTTGGATCTTTCGGACACACGAAACACGCACAACACGTCATATATCGTAAATGCCACAGGCCACCTCTCCGACATGACCCACATGTGAGGCTGTAATTTCGTCGATGCCGAAGTTGCCGTCTTGCACAGCTGTTACAGCTAAGTTGAATCACGGTCTGCTGCGGAGTTAGTGGTTTCTAATGGCTGGAGAGTTTTGTATAATGCAGTTTATGGGCTTTTTTTGTTTGTGGCATTTCCTTCCCAGTTCAACTCGCCCTGGCTTGCACACTCAACAGTCTTTTCCTGGACACAAGCAATGTTCACAGGTAGGTCTAACCCCCCCCCCAGAGTATTTCTACGCTACGAAGCCCCCACAACTTTTCGTTTGACGAAATAACCGGTGTTGGAACTAATTCTCGCCCGTATTCCTTGAAATGCAGTGTCCTTGCCATCCCGACGTCATCGTTCGTTAGCCCTTTGAAAAGCAGAAAATACATGGCGACGTGTTTTGTCATAGCATCCCTTTTTGTGTCGAGCAGCCGCGACACGTTCGTGAAAGATAGTCGCTGGTTAGGGGGGGGCGAGGGGCTGTCGTGAAATTCGTCCCCAATACACATATGTCTTGAGTTATACAGGATGCGCGTCTGATTGTATTATAGATTTAGTGGAGGTTTCAAGTCGTGTGTAGAGACAAGCAGCGCGATTGCTGCTCATACACGCCGCACAATAGTGGCCGTGACGATGATTTCTTGAGGTTCGGGAGCATGGTGGATGTGCGGAAGCATGGTGGAGTGTACGGTTGGCTGGTCATGGTTGTCTTGATACACTCCGATGTCGTGCAACACTTCACAAAGTGTATACTATTTTTCAGTTGATCAACGTTAATACGCGTGGCAATCCGTCTCACAGGGTACGTACTAGTTTCGAACGGGACCAAACAGGTACTTGTGAGCAAACCACAACAATGTGCCACTTGAATTAATGAAAACCAACCTTGCTTCAATGCCATGGCTGCTTGACAACTTAACAATCCAGTTGATGACCGCTTTTCGGTTAACCGGGTAAAACTAGCAGGATCAAAATGGTTAATGGAGCGTTTATTTTAAAATAATGCCTCCTATCCTGTTTTCGGTTTTTCGAAAATGCCATCCGTGTCTGGTGATCCGGTCCGGTGGTCATCTCTATCTAGTCGTAAGTAGAGCCTACCGTCGGTACATACGAGCGATTCACAGCAGTTATGTGCTCCCTGCGTACCCCGTGCATACATATCACTCACAATCAAAATCGGCCTGAGTAATAAACCACCTATACGCAGTTGATACCACGTCATTATCTTTCTGACCATCCATGACGAAAGTTTCAATTATTTCCCCCCCCCCCCCCCCCCCCCCCCCCCCCCCCCCTTCAACGCCCCCTCTTTTCCGACCACCTACACGATCGCCTAGACCTAGCACCACGCGTATAACAAGCTGCTACATATCTTTGATCTCACAGCCGAAGTGTATTTGAATATTATTTGTGACCTAAACCTCCTAAAAATCCCCCCCCCCCCTCTTGCTCTCCCTTACTCAAACGCCCCACCAAATATCAAAATCCGCCACATTAATAAACACTTCACGCACAGGATATCACCTCATTATCTTTCGAGAGCCATCCATGCCGCTGTGTCCCCCCCCCCCCCCCCCCCCCCCCTCCAACGCCCCCTCTTTCCCGACCACCTGCACGATCGCCTAGACCTAGCACCAAGCGTATGACAAGCTGATACATATCTTTGATCTCACAGCCGAAGTGTATTTGAATATTATTTGTGACCTAAACCTCCTAAAAAATCATCCCCCCCCCCCCCCTCTTGCTCTCCCTTACTCAAACGCCCCACCAAATATCGAAATCCGCCACATTAATAAACACTTCACGCACAGGATATCACCTCATTATCTTTCGAGAGCCATCCATGCCGCTATTTCCCCCCCCCCCCCCCCCGCCTCGAACGCCCCCTTCTTCCCCATCACCCGCACCTTCGCCTAGACCTAGCACCACACGTATAACAAACCCCTCACCTAAGGCCCTTCCCCCCCCCCACCCCCCCCCACTCCCCACCCCCGCCCCAACCCCCCACCCTCCCCCCCCAACCCATCCCAACCCCACCCCCTCGAACACTCCACCCTCTCTTTACTCACTGATTGTACGACTTACCCCAGGATATACACGATAAACTGATGTATTATTTCCAAAAATGTCACATTTATCCCCTCGAAATAATGTATAGTTTCCAGGCACATATCGAGCTGCCCCCCCCCCCCCCCCCCGCCCCAACCCCCCCCCCCCCCCCCCCCCCCCCCCCGCCCCCAATAATATACTGGTGCCAAAACCGTCAGATTTATCCCCTCGAAAGGATTTATAGCTTACATGCACAAATTGCCCCTTCCCCCCCCCCTCCCCCCCCCCCCCGCCCCCCTCCAAACCCGCTCGCTTTTGATCAAAACCAGGCCCCCCCTTTGCCTTCACAGCTGTCAGATTTTGCCCCCCTCAGAAACGGGTTTTATAGTTTCCGCGCACAGACTGACTAAAATCATCCTGTTGACCCTGATAGCTACACTGTAGCTGTAAGGGGAGTCGCCGACCTATATCCTTAATGAGGACACACAACCCGTAATGCGCGCGATCGGAGTATCACACACAGCTTGCAAAGATGAGTTTCGACGAAATCTTCGATCTCACAGCTGGAGTGTATTTTAATTTTTATAATATATATATATATATATATATGTCGCGCAGGCCAGCAGAGGTCTTGCATCATCTTTGGTATAGGTCTAATAATATTAGAATATACATAATATATATACAAGAACTCCGCGTGGGTGCCGGCATACGCCGGCCCCCATGCTTCGGGTAGGGCTGGGCAGCACTTCGGATTTTCGATTCAATACTTGGTAGAGTAAAAAAAGTCACCACACACAATCATAGTCTGCTCGTACAGTATGTAAGGTAATAATTCCAAGAGATCGATATAGACAAACAATCATAACAATGAAAGTGGATCCGATTCCGAGCTTCATTGATCAGGTTTCGATAATATAATTCCGAGCACACGCCGACTGACCCTCTAGTCTGGCGACGAAACGTGTCGAGTGTGTTTCTTATAATAGTTTTACTCATTTAAGCTTGCGGGTCCAGTACGTAAGGTGACTGACCATGTCCGCTGCGCGTGATTAGAGAAGTTGTACATGGACCAGCTGCATAATACGACAGCAGTCACTCAAGATCGAGTCGGTCGGTGCAACTTGCTTGGGTATTGTATTATTTCAGCAGCAGTAATACACGTCGCTCTTTTTTCTTTTCGTCATCCCGCTTAGTGTGATTCTCGCATAACTCTCGCCCTCCCAGTAGTATGACTTTGATCCAGGGTCATATAGCGGGCTCCCCTCCCCCGTGCCAACTACGGTACCTGTCTTAATATTATCGCGAAAATATTTCAGCGTTTTCTTCCCTCGTCGATTGGCGTCGATTTGTACCTACCTACGCTGCTAGGCGATTTCAACAGTAAATTTTGTTTTTCCCATATATTTGTGCGAATAATAAAGCCAACAAAGCTCGCAACGGTTATTATTTACCTCAAGGACCGAAAAGCTAGAATTAATAGTAGTAGTACTCGAGTGTAACGCCACTAGACCACCGGGGCGACCGGCTCTATATCACTCACTGCCCCGGTGGCGTATCAGGTTATATCCTCGAGCCTGGTTTAGGTCAGCTTCCCGAGTTCGAATCCTCCGGAGTGCGTATTCGTATAATTATTTGGTTTTCGTCTTGACAAATTGTGCACTAACTTACTTGCGGAAAGCGCGACAGCGTGAGTTGGCAACACTGGATGAAAACTCGACGATCGGTGGGTGCTGAACCCTATGCGCCAATAAAAATGGAGTCAACAACCGGGGGGGGGAGAATGAAGGACGACACCTGTGACCACAGCTTGTCACGGCGTGTATGTCCACAAGCTGGAGAGTAAAAATGTGCCAAAATAAAAAAGAAATAGAAGTCACGAGAATAGATGATTACAAATTGTGCACTAACTTACTTGCGGAAAGCGCGACAGCGTGAGTTAGCAACACTGGATGAAAACTCGACGATCGGTGGGTGCTGAACCCTATGCGCCAATAAAAATGGAGTCAACAACCGGGGGGGGGAGAATGAAGGACGACACCTGTGACCACAGCTTGTCACGGCGTGTATGTCCACAAGCTGGAGAGTAAAAATGTGCCAAAATAAAAAAGAAATAGAAGTCACGAGAATAGATGATTACAAATTGTGCACTAACTTACTTGCGGAAAGCGCGACAGCGTGAGTTAGCAACACTGGATGAAAACTCGACGATCGGTGGGTGCTGAACCCTATGCGCCAATAAAAATGGAGTCAACAACCGGGGGGGGGAGAATGAAGGACGACACCTGTGACCACAGCTTGTCACGGCGTGTATGTCCACAAGCTGGAGAGTAAAAATGTGCCAAAATAAAAAAGAAATAGAAGTCACGAGAATAGATGATTAATCAGCAACCAGCAGCAATAAAGAGCACGTCAAGTACGAAGCAACACTAACATATTTGTCAGTTACGTACCAACACACGACCGCTTGCACTTGACCGGTAAACGACCACAGCAACGTAGTCAGCGACAAAAGCAACAACAAAGGACGCCCTCCTACAAGCACGATATCCTACTGTCTACTTACCACCACCTTCGAGTATTGCAGCTTAACAACAGGAGGAACGTGTATAATACCACCCCACGGACGCAGCCACTCGCAATGCTTCTGTGTGACTTTTCCTGGCGCAGTAATCGTAATCAGTACTACCCTCTCCTCCTTTAGTCATGCGTGCGCTTGAAAAGTTAGTGGGCCCTTCTTTTATATTTAATTCTGCCAATAAATATAGCCAACAAAGCTCACCAAGGTGATTAATTATCCCAAGGACCAACGCTAGTTTCGATAGCAGTAGTAGTATTTGAGTGTAACCCCAATAGACCACCGGGGCGACCGGCTCTATATCACTTACTGCTCCGATGGCGTATCAGGTTATATCCTCGAGCCTGGTATAGGTCGCCTTTGTGAGTTCGAACCCCCCCGAGTGCATACAGGTATATTTGTTCGTCTTGTGCTCAAATTGACTTGCGGAAAACGAGAGAGAGTGAGTTAGCAACACGGGATGAAACCTCGACGATCAGTGGGTTCTGAACCCTATGCGCCATAAAATGAAGGCAACAACCGGGGGGGAGAAGGGAAGGACGACATCTGTGACCACGGCTTGCATGTCCACAAGCTGGAAAGTAGAAGTGTGCCAAAAACGAAAATCACTAGAAGATGTGATCAATCAACAACCAGCATCAATAACGAGCACGTCAAGTACAAAGCAACACACGACTGTCGCACTTGACCGGCAAATGACCACAGCAACGGAGTCAGGGACCACAGTAACAACAAAGCACGCCATCCTACTGTTTACTTACCACCATCTTCGAGTGGCGCAGCTTCACAACAGAAGGAACTTGAATAATTTAACCCTCGAGGCTCCAGGGACGCAACCACTCGAAACGCTGCTGTGTGGCTTTTCCTGGCGCAGTAACCGTGATCACCACCACCTTCTTCTCGTTTAGTCAAGCGTGCGCTTCAGCAGTTAGTTGAATAATTTTTTTCCATTTATTTCTGCAAATAATGAAGCCAACAAAGGTCACAACGGTGGTTATTTAAATCAAGGACCAACGCTATTAATAATACTATTAATATTCGAGTGTAACCCCACTAGACCACCGGCGCGACCGGCTGCATATCACTCACTACCCCGGTGGCGTATCAGGTTATGCCTTCGAGCCTGGTACAGGTAGGTATAGATCAGCTTTGTGAGTTCGAATCCCCCCAAGTGCGTACTCGTATATTTTTTTTTTTTGTTGTGCACTAATTGACTTGAGGTTAGCTCGAGGGCGTGAGTAAGCAACACACGATGAAAAATCGACGATCAGTTTATCTGGTAATATAACGCGCTCAAGCCCTGCAGACGCCAAGCAAAACAAACACTCGATAGAACACCACCGCAAATTCAAAACTTTAGCTACCACCTACCGCTTGAAAATGATGACAATTTTGGAAATCATCCAGACGCTGTAGACATTAAGATACAACCGAAGTCGCAAGATTACCTCCTCAAAATGCAATATTCTTGCAACTTCTCCCCTGGCTCGTTCAACATTCATCCGCGTCCACGTCGAAATACCCAACGGATAAGAAAGGGCGAGGGGCGTTGGAGCAGCCCCCCGGAGACTTTTTCTCGTTGCAACCGCCCCCCGAAGACTTTTGCGTGTTCCATTCGTTCAAGCTCTGCATACGTCAAGCAAAACAAACAAACGCTCAAGCCCTGCAGACGTCAAGCAAAACAAACGTTTGAGAGTATGCTGCCGCAACATTCAAAACATTAAAATGGCAACTAACTACCGTTTAGAAATGATGCCATTTTTGTAAATCATCCAGGCGCTGCAGAGGTGAAGATACAACCAAAACTTCCGGAATTCCACCTCGACATGTGGTATTTTCGCCACTTCTCTCTTGTCTCGCTCGGCACCCGTCCGCGTTCACGTCGATGTGCGGAACGGACACGGCAGGGCAAGGGGCGTTGGAGCCGCCCCTTAAAGCCAGCGCTCGAACGAAGCTATTTGACCGAGAATTCCAGTTCCGCGAATCGCATACTTAGGCCGAGACGAAAACAACTCCTGACCGAATCCCTGAAACAAGTATTTACATTGTATATATGTATGCCTATCGTAATCCTTAGTTAGGCTTATTGAACACTTATTTTAGCGGACTTCCCCCGCCTCTGACCGCCATTCCGCGCGGTTTCTTCCATGAGGCGTGCCCCCACGTAGCCCGCTAAAAGGCCGGCATTGTGGATCCGCCCGGTCAGCACGATAGCGCCTGCTCAAGGCCTTGACTTGATGTGGAGCTCTACTACGATATATGAAAAAAATCCAACCCTATTGAGCATGATGGAGCATTTTTTGCTACCGACAAAACCTGTGTTTTCGCGAGTTGTTTTTCCCGATACGTGTTCTCTGACATCCGGTCCACGGGGGGGGTCGATCGCCTGGCCGGCGTCGCCAGTGTCGACGCCTGCAGGGGAGGCTGCGTGCTCGGATCTCGGTGAAAATTGAAACGCCCGACCAATGCTACTGTAGGAGTTGGGTCCCTTTTGGGCACTTTTTTTTCAGTTGCTCGGTGTCACTCGCGCCGGTGACTCCCCTGTCCCTTGCGGTCACAGGCTTTTGTGCCGTTTAACAATTCTCGATATTAATACAAAAAGAGATGGTTAGCTACGCTGCACCAAAAATGTCATCGAACATGTTTTTGTCAGTTTGGTACAGATTCACTCGCGCGACCGGCTCATACCAAGTTGTGAAAATGGGGGGTACCCCCTTACCGTAGCCTTGATCGCCCCGAAAAACACATGCCACCCAGGCCTCGACAAAAGCTGCCATCTATCAAGATTTCTGAATTTTCTGCTCAGAGCGAGGAGATATCAGAAAGCTACGTATTCTACAGCAGCACGTGCGATGTGTACAGAAGTTAGCAGCTGTAATTGAGCTACGCATGTACAGTCAACGTTGCTACGTACGGTATACCCTACGTATAGCAGTATCTATACCAGTAGTTCAGGGAGAGCTAGGTACACCAGTATGTGCAGAGCTCGAGCGCGAGAATTGCTGTATGAAGAGTTTCAAACCGCACATTTTTTGGACTGAAATTAAGCGCTGTAAAACGATTATGTTAATACCCAAGCGGTCCTTACATTCCCGTACAGAGAGCAAAGCAACACCGAAACGAGCGAAGATTGAATCCCCAGTGGGCGAGGTGTCGAACTAGGGCGCAAACGGCATGTCCACCCAACACCGCTCAGACCAGCAGACCTCTCTGATACAGAGAGGACGGAGAACGTGGCTGTGCTTTGAATCGGAGGCGTGTTGGCAGAGGGAAGACGAACGGGGGGCACGAAACTATCAAGTGTCCAGAGAACGATTTTTTTTTTTCTCGTTCTCGAACGTATCACGTACGTTGAACGCGGTGGAAATCGACGGCCTACTTGAGGTAGCATATGCATGTTGTTCGTTTTGTGGTTGTTTTTTGGTTTCGTGGCAATTTCTGCGTCTTTTTACAATACAATTTTGTTGATATTTTTTTTTTGAAGCGTGCTGCGATAGAGATGCACCACTTTTTTTCTGTGGTTCCACAATTTCAGAGCTTAAGACCTCTGCCGTAAACTTATTTGGAAAGAATAATACTGCATTCGGACGAAACATTCTATGGGCTGGGTACACGACGGCAATCTCGCATAAAAATGGCTTATTTCCGACGTTGTGGGGTTAAGGAGCCCCGTCATTATTGAGGTGTGGGCCTTGAGGAATCGTTAACGATGGGGTTTACAGAAGGAGCACATGTGTGCCTATCCCGAGACCGTAGCTAGCAGCACTCTGAAATCCAGATAGTAGATTTCTTCTACTATCAAGGAGCAATGCTTGCTTGGTTTGGTCAGGATACAGAAGTTAGAGGGAGGGGGGGGGGCCGGGAGCAGCTTGACCATACCCAAGCGACGAGGATCGGCTCTCGTACTGGCAAGAAATAAAATGCGTTATCTACGACGTCATCCCTTAAGATCAATCTGCTATCCGCCTACGTAAGACCCTTCTACAACGCCACGGGCGTGACGTGCAGCATAATTGACATAGAAATAGAGAACAACCCCTACACAGCCAATCACGTCTAGTCCTAGTGCTCAGTGCTCTTCTAAGAACCAAACTACCCAAAACAATGTAATGCTGGCGCGCAGTTGTATTGTCTGGGCCAAACAACACGGATTGTGGCTCAATGCAGGATGCTACTATTGTTATACTCGTACTGAGCAGGTCCCCTGGGTCATTATACTACCGTGCCAACTTTATTCGTGCTTATTCCTAGACCGCACGACAGGTTTACAAATCGCACTACAGATTCCGAATCCCACGGTCGATTCCGAATCACGCGATGGTTGAATATCACAAATCAGACCTTAACTACGTAATCAACAGGGATGGGAGGTTGGTCTATTGCTCATTAAAATGGCGCATACAAATTAGAGCACCAGAACATTAGCCCACCCTGAGTATTCGTAAATGCAGATCACACGACAATATAGTGTCGGTTAACTATGACACCAGGAAATCGTGAAGTGGATAGAAGATACCCCTATTCACAGACGTGACGACAGGTGATGAGGCTATAGACCAACACACACATCAAAATTAATCAAGGTTAAGACGACCCTGGTAGGGGTATGCCTAGTGTTGAACAGAGTGCTAATCAGAAAGTATTGATGTAAGACAAAACAGAAATACAAAGGGGGGCTCCAGAAAGAATAAATCTGAGCTGAGGAACAGAAAGCGTGCACTGCAGTATACCAGACAGAGGCTGAATGACTGTGATTGGGACGTGGGCAATGGAGAACCAGAAAAGGTAACGTCCGACCTGAAACCCGACATGTGCAGTGCAGGATACCAGTCAGAGACAGGTTCGTGGTGCTTGGGACGCATGGGCGTGGGTATAGGGGAACCAAAAAAGGTGATACCCGAACTGAAAGCAGACATGTGCACTGCAGGATATCAGCCAGCGACTGAATCTCTGTTCTTGGAACGCATGGGCGTGGATTAAGGGGCACCAGAAAAGGGGACACCAGAACTGGAAACAGGCACGTGCAAAAACAATCGACGATAACGAAAGGCCATACCAAACAGGGGAAACGACAAGGTTACACAAGCTCTAAAGGATCCACAGCTAAAAAAAATCAGTTATAGCACACCCCGAAGGTGACACAACTCATGAGGAAGACCTGATGACGTCGCCGAAATATTAAGGTGTGGGACTTTGGGACTCCTTGACGATATGGTTCACAGAAGGGGCATAGGTGTGTCTATCACTGGACCATCGTTGGCAGCAGTAAAAAATCCAGGGTGTAGATTTCTCATATTACGAAGGAGCAATGCTTGCTTGGTTTGGTCAGGATGCAAGAGTGAGGGACAGGGTGGGGTGGCAAAACTACGAAAGCCTGCTCTCGTGCTGGCAAGGAATACAAGGCGTCTTACAATACGTCACCTCTAAGCGCGAGCTGCTCTCCGCCTACGTAGGAGACTTCTGCAAGGCCACGCGCGCGACGTGCCGCATACTTGACGTAGAATTAAAGACCAACCCCTTACACAGCAAGTAACATCCAGTCCTAGTGCCCTTCTAAAAACCAAACTGCCCATAATGCTGGCGCGCAGTTGTATTGTCTGGGCAAATCAGCGCGGGGTGTGGCTCAAAACAAGATGCTAGACCATTAGCATACTCGTACTGAGCAGGTTCCCTGGCTCATTATACTGTCGCGCCATACTTGCACGTGCGTATTTCTATTAATAGATCACACGACATTTTTCCTAATCGCATTACGTACAGATTCCGAATTCCACGGTCGATTCCGAATTCCACGGTCGATTCCGAATTACACGGTCGATTCCGAATTACACGATTGTTGAATAAAATGAGTCAGAACTTGATTAATCAACAGGGATGGGCGGCTGGTCTTTTGCTCGTGATTATGGCGCATACAAAGCGGAACACCATCATAACACCATTCGGAATCAGTTTCACACGAACAGCGCTACCTCTATTGTAGCACGCGTGTTGTGTGAGGGTCTCGTTTATTTTTGTGAGATTCTCTACATCTTTGTTGCTATTTCGAGTAATTGCTCGAGATTTCGCGTGATAAACTCGGTATTTTGTGTTTGTTTTGACGATTTCGTGCTAGTAATTTTGTGTGGTTCGGTGTATTTTCAATGCGATTTCAATGTTTTTGGAGTGATTTGAGGTAGCATTTCGTTATTTGGAGTGATTTGGTGAGTGTTTGATGGTTGTTGTGTTCAATGATCTGTTTTGACATTGATTGTGAGGAATTTTGTGTAGTACTAAAGTGCTGTGTACGATTTCATGAATTTTTGTTTCGATTGATCAAGATTTACCGATTTTGTTTTCAAGTTTCGAGCGATACTCTGCGATTTTGTATGATTTGTTTTATTGTTTGATTTCGTGTGACTCACTTTGAGATGATTACGTGTACGTTTCTATTGTTATATACTTTGGCTGATTATTGTGAGAGATTTATAGAGATTTCAAAATATATCTGATATCTTGCGACTTTGCGTGACAGTCATTTGTTCGGTGTAATATCGTGTGACTTTTCCTGGATATAATTATGGTTTCGGGCAGTGTTGTGTCACTTTTGTTTCGATTTATCGGTATTCTGGTGTCGTTGTTGGTGCTGTGTAAAAAGGGCAGTCTCTGAAAATAAATGCTGTAAGGTTTGCATATCTCCCATCCCTTCGCTCAATCAAGTTTCGATATTTTCCATCTCGGGTAATACCTCGACTGAAGCGAGAAAACTTTCATGCAAATTGTTTTTGCCATGTTTTCCGTTCTTGACCAAAATCCGGTTTCCACTGCTTGCGGCGTAATAACATTACCAAACCGCCTGTGCAACTCTTCACGCTATCATGCAGCTGTTGTTTCGTTTTTTCTGTGACACCGTTTCCTGATTTCCCTCTCGGCTTATACTTACCTTACGCAATACTATTCATGTCGCTTTTCCATGCTTATTTTGTATGTCTTTTTCTCTGCGTTGTCCTCCAACCTTCCACATTGTTCATTTATATGATGTCAAAACTGTTGGTACTCTACGAGTGGAGCAGCATCAGCTACAGGCTTGTTTTTTCAGTTGTGTCCCTTACCAGCGCCGGGAATGTTGGTATTTACAATCCCTGCTTTTCCGTTTTCTCCTCGCCCCACGCTTGATAAAAACAACTTTTTATATCGCATATGTAACTCTTGGAATCGTGTCCCATCTCTATATTTCCTTTGGTTCTTACGCAAAACAAGCATGCGACCGGCAACCAGCTGACCGGCGGCCTTCCAGGCCGACGGCGAAGCCCCTTGTGCTAATGTAACGTATCGTGGCTGTGTATGCACAGCTGTGACACTAACATATAACCATTAAAATTATATGTGCACGTCTACCCATTTCAAGTGTGTTTGACATTCTTCCCGGGATATTGTTCCTCTCCAGAATGATTGAGAAGCCTGACCTATGACCACGGGCTTGGATCTGCGAATTTATGTAAGAGCGCAGAAACAACCTCATCAACGTGCCGGGTGCAGCGCGCCGAAGCGCATAGCGTGTTGGTGCACTGAGGCTTGGGACTCTGTGCTTTGGTCACTTACTTGTCAACCAAGAATGAGTGCACCCACCCACACCCGCGAACGCACCGGCATGGCACGCGCGATGGCTCGTTCCATGATAAGTTAGCTGGGAACGGGAGTTGCTTACCACGTACTTGGCAAATGCTAGGCTCGCAAACCACAGTGGTTGTAGAATGTTCTGGAGGAGAGGTCGCGCAACGAACAGCAAATACGCCGGAGAATATCTGGTAAAGCTTCAAACGATTCTTCCACAATATCAGCGGACGGGGGCTTAGAGAGGTGTCTACCAGGGCATTAATAAGTGGTTCGGTGTTTGTTGCGCACAGACTCCCCGCAGAGGCCTCTGAACGACCCCACGGGAGGACCTTGCGGGAGATCCCTCCGGGAGGAACGCCTGAGGCGGAAGTATTGCGATATATGCGCGAATATACCTGAAAGTCAAGAAACGAAATATATTCGCCTACTGCCATATACAATAAATGAAGATCCCAAACACAAAGATTTCCTGCGCGGCGAAAAAAAACGCGCTACAAAGTATTTCGCCTCGGCGGCGACATGGAGGGATTTAATTATTTGTCTTTTTGAGGGAGGTCCGTGACAGTGTCCACGGACCCCAACAGCATTCCACGAACATGTCCACGGCGTTCCGCGGACAACCGGGGATATTCCACGGACTACCGCGTACCTTCAATGGGCTTCCGCGTAAATTCCACGGGCTTCACAGGAATGCCGCGGCAAGTAGCGGAACACCGTGGAGACCCATGTCACTGGACATGACATAAGCCACGGCAAATTTCATGGCAATGTCCACGGCGATGTCCTCGGTAACTTCCACCGCAGCACACTCAGCCTCGGAATCACCTGCGGAAACACCCGCGGACACCCGCGGACATACACGAAAACATTCACGGACACGATAACCCTTACCCGTGGATATCCCTACGGAAACATCCTCGAACACATACGAAACGTCCGCTGACAATACCCGTGGACATACCCACAAAGACCCACGGACACGGCTACGGAAACGCCCACAGAAACATCCCAAGTGCGCGAAAACAGCCGTGGCAATCGCCGCGGACTTCCGTGGACGTACCCGGTATTCGTCGTGCGTCGGATATTTGCCATATCGATATCAGCGGACGGCCGGGGATGTCCGTGGAACTTCTTGTGTTTTGGGTGTTCTCGGAAGTTCGTGGAAACAGCCTTGGCAATCGCCCCGGATTTCCGCGGACGCCCATGGTATTTATCGTGCCTCGGATATATGCCACATCAACGGCCGTGGACGGCCGCGGAATACTGTCGAACTTGCTGCGTTTGGAAGTCCGCGGAAGTTCCCGGAACAGCCGTTAAATTAGCCTCGGACTTCCGCGGACGTCCGTGGTGATCGTGGCAATGACTGCGGACGTCCACGGAAATTTCCAAGGCAGTTTCCGCGGAAATTTTCGTAGCAATAAGTTTCGTGGCAATTGCGGCGGACTACCGTGAGTTGCAATGGTTGGTATCACAACGACTGCCACGGACAGAGCCGCAGCTCGTGCTGTGGACACAACCGTGCCATTCACCGTTAAAATGTCATCAGCCGTGGCACTTGCCGTGGAATTCCGCGTGTTTCCACGTATTTCCACGGTAGCCCGTGGCGACCCCAATGGAAGTCCGCGGAAATTCCGCGGTCATTGCCGCGGACCTCGACGAAAAAAGCAAATAATGTGAATCTCCGGGAAACGTTCGGGCGCCCAAATCTGCGGGATGCGCTCTGCGCGCAACCAGCCTTGCGGCCACTGTTGCGCAAAGCAGTGATGTGGACCGACATGTTGCGCCTGTGCAACAGCGCCACAGCCTTTTAGTACCCTGGTGTCTATATGGCATGCAGTGATGAAAAACAATTTGTTGGGACTGCTGTTGAGAGTATGATACCTTTGGTACCCATTTTGAAGAGTCACTCCATGCTATGTTTGTACAACTTTCCCGTTACAAAGTATTCGTGCTTGTGATCGTAAAAGCTCCTAACGACAACAAGCATTATCATGTTCGTACGTATCCAGACCCAAGCTCCAAAAGTCAAAAGCCAAACAAACGGAATCCCGCTACTATTTATCGGGTACCTGGTGCACCGAAAGTACCACACAGCTGATCGATCTTCCGGCAGCGTTTTCACGCAGTGCGCGCCAGCATGAGTTGGCTGTGAAGGGCAGTTGCTCACGACGTGCATACCTGGTACACCGAAGGTTCCACAACTGCCGCCGTGTTGTTAGGAAGCTCTAGACGATAGGATGCATCACATCATATGGGAGTATACCTGGTAGAATATCAGACGGCCTCTTCCGGCAAAGCACAATGACTGGTCACAGCACTGCTGATGTTGTTGGAAATGAGATGCCTATTTTGAAAAGTCAATACACGTTATATTTGTACAACCTTCCCGTACCGAGATCCATAAAGGTGCTCGTTCATGGACCACATTCCGGTAGCAAATTGGATATATGTTAGCTTTCCGCCAACTAGCAACCATTGATACACCTTCAGATCCACCACTAGATCCATGCTACGATAGAGGTGCACCACGTTTTTTCCTGAGGATCCTTAATTCGGGAGCTTAAGACCGACCCCAAAAACTGGTTTGGAGAAAAATATATCTGCTATGGGATGAAAAATCTCTTGATAGCCGTGAACTGATGCGACCAAAGGCCGGGACGAGGAATGTGCTCCGAAGAGCATTGTCGTCCGCACGTACTTGGAAGGTGTCGTCCGTGTGGTACGTGTCCGGCGACGAACGGGAGGGGCCCCCGCCATCTCACTGCTGTTGTGGTCGCCGTTGGAGGAGGAAGGGCGCTCCCTCTATTGGGAAGCCACCCGAGCAGGAACAGGGGTTGTGGGCTCGATGGAAAGCAAAAGCAAAATCGCTACGAGAAAAAAATCGGAGAGATTGCAGGAACGCTGCCACAAAAGCATATCAAGCTCGTCGACGCCACATGTTAAGTTAAAGGTGGGGACACAGAGTGCCCCCCGCAGGTCTGCGAATTGAGCAGGTCCTCGGAGAGTACTCACTTTCGTTATCTTCGTAGAGACGTAGCTTTATTCGTTTCCACAAGAGCCCGGGATAGCTTCTGAGATCGGAGGCACGTGTCTCCGATCTACTTGCTAACTTTCATGAATATTTTCCGCCAACCTTATCATACGACACCCATCCAAATGATCTCAAATTCTGATAATAACAGGCCTTTCGAGGCCGTGTCTTAACATAGGTACACAACGCGAATAATGCAAATAATGGCCTATTTCCGACGATTCTGGGTCAAGGAGCCCCGCCATCCAGAAACCGTTACAGATGAAAATTGCCACCTCTATCGTAGCACGCGGCAGTAACCTGCCACAAACAAAACAAAACGCAATCTCGAGACTACCAGGCACATGCCACATGTAGCTGTTGCAGGAAGCACACAGACAGCAAATCGATCGAGTGCAGCAAGTACTACATACCGGGTCGATCGTGCAGGAGCGACCGTTTTCACGCACTCCCCGTCCTCAGTTGACTATGTGGAGGGGAGTTGCATTCTGCGTAACTAGCAAACACTAGGCCCGACAAGGGCAGAGGTTGTTTTAGAACGCCCTACTCAAGGACATACGTCGCATAAATTGATATCAAACACCACCGAGTAGTCTATACCCTGAATAACTTCAAACGCTTTCGAATGCGGCGAATACATGATCTTTGTCGGGACTGCTGTTGGGAATGAGAGGTCGTATTTGAACGAGATACCCATCGTATTCAGTCAGTCCATACTTTATTTGGATATGCTCCCCGTATCAAGAAACGTTGTTGCGCTCGCAAAAGCACCCAATGTAAAATATGGACATATTTTCACATTCACAATAATGATCCTAATCATATTCCTACAGATCAAGACTCAAACTTTGAAAAACAACAGATGGAATTTCCCTACAACATGCCTGGTATTTTGTACAGCAAGCCCAACACATCACGTCAATCACCCACGGGTGTTTTAACACACTGCACGCCATCAGTGGGCCGCGAAAAGGGAGGTTGCTTACTACGTGCCTGGAAAACAAACGCTATATATGCTGTAGCCCGCCTTACGGTTTTGGAGTAATGGGATAAATAAGACAACTATAGTCTGTAACATGTGCATCCTTCATGGTAGTATTTATGGGAGATGACCATATATAGGCGAGTGCCGAGAATAATACGTTTTTTTGCCGTCGGTCACTGCAAGAAAGCGATTGCGCAACGAGGCGAAGTTTAGTTCAACGCAGCGGTAGTGATTGTCAGACACGTTAAGCATGCGCCAGCTGCCCGACAGAAAGTTGGCGGAATCGATACCTGGTAGTCATAAGTCCTCGATATCACACAGCCGACATTGTTGTCTTATTCGACATAAAGATGAGGAATAAAAACACGCTACGATAGCAAACAAGGATTTTACTAAAATAGGCAATAACAGCCTCTGGCTGAAGAGGACGAGCAGTTGCATCCCTGGAGCTGCGCCAACACCCCCCGCTCTCGAAATCATGAGGTTGTCCGTGATCGCTCCTACGAGGCCGATCGCAAGAATCGCAGCTGATTCCAGGGATCGGTTCGTCGAGTTGAAGACAAAATACCGATGGCGGCGCGCGCTAAGACAGGATCGGGACTATTGGGCCAGACATTGCCCACATTTCACAAACATCGATTTAGATCATGTAGATCCTACACTGCAGACGGTAATTTATCGCAGACGATATTAGAACAATTATAGAACAATTATATATCTATCATCATGGTATGTTGCACATAATATGTGTGGCACAGATCCAACGAAGGACACATGTGCCGGAGTAAAAACATTGTCTCTACCCAGCCAAACTAAGGGATCGTAGGAGGGTATCGAACCCATCAGACTCGCTCCACAACGTGGCATTCGTTGTAGGTCCCTACAGACGCACACCACATGAACGGGGTCCTCACTCCGTCCCGCACTCTGCTTGTATCATACAGCTCACCGACTCTTTTTCCTTTTGCCCGGCTACCGCTGAAAGGGTACCGTTGTAAACGCGCTCGCTGTGGCCTCTCATTTATTTTCTCTGGCATCCCGATGTCCTACTCGATTGTTTATTGTGAGCTCGGACTAGGTCTTCCTTCCAGTAGCTTGGCTTGACATAGTTTGTCAGACAGAGGGTCCTGCGCAAACTTTTATCATGTAATTAGACCATGCTGCAACGGAGGCACGTATCGTCGCTGCCTTTGAACGGGGTTATACCTCTGCAAACACTTGTAATCTTCGACAGCCTCGTTCAAGCAATGTCTGTTTCATGTAGCGGGATAGGTTGGCTTCGTACGATCTGCGCGTTTTTACTTTTGAGCACTGCACACCTCGCCCGTAGCGTTGTGATCATTCGCTCGTCATGCCTGCTCTTCGCCGGTACAGCATCGATCCGCCCCCCGAGAAGGCGGTCGGTGTGAAGTGGTAGCAGACGCCAATGTGGTTCGCTTTGCTCTTAAACAATGTTGTGCTCATGATATAGAATAAATTTGGCGGTTTTCCCTGGTACAAAGGCCGCATGTGATTATTTAGCACACCACCGCCTTGCTGTAGGAGACATGCTGTATATTGCGCATTGGTGACATAATACTTCTCTTTGCGGCAAACTCGTTCGACGACAAGATCGTGTTGACTTTAGTACGGTTGCATCCCCAGTCTACTGGTGTAATTTTGCTACGAATATCCATTGCGCAATGTACGTAGTGAGCTCATTTTGTTTCGATCACGATCGAACCAAATCCTCGAAAGATTTTACTCATTCCGACCGTTTTTCTCCCAGGACATGGTTTGTTTGCCATGAAGCTCGTTCACACCGATGATCTGTCTCCCCTGGATGACGAAGATCACCGACATAGCTACGTTCTGTCCTGTATTCGCAGCATTTCTGTCCGAGGGGCCTCATCAAATTGGGGATCTGCCCATCTATAACCTTTGGAATAACACAATGTATGCGTATGCATAAAGCGGAAATATCGGATCAAATGCGGACACGGTTAACCCTATGCCCGAACAAGAAAAAAGGAGCCACGAACCGGCGTTAACAATGCAAGATTCTTTGACCACGGCTCGTTGTTCAGAAGGAACCTCACGGAAAATCTCTTCCAAACTATGGGAAGTAACAGCATTGATTACGCAATATTTATGGAGTCAAATCGAATACCCCATGAGACTATTATACACGATATTCCTCGAGCTGCGACGGATCTATTAACTCCCGTCCAGGTTTTTTGGAGGTGTGATAGCGTTCCGTTTGTCGAGGAGTCTCAGAAACGTTCGGTTCTGCCCTACTCCCGTAGCTCGCGTTCCGCATCCACGCTTCCGACAGAAGCTTCGGGGATTGGGCCATACTTCATCGTCTTATCGCCTTAGACATGGTCACGCGATCCTACCAACCAACTTCTGACAGCTTGCCATATTATTGCTGAGTAGCAACTACCACTATTAATGCTGCTATTGCGTAGCAACGCCCTACTACCTTCAATTGAGCTGATGGTAGACCCACGCCTTGAGACACCTGCACCTGCCTGCGAGCCACACCGCCTTAACGAAGGGCACAACGCAGATGGTTTGCGCGAGCCCAACTGATGTATTAACGGTACTGTGTCGGATGGACGACCCCACTTAGTCGTTTCCAGGTACGATTCTGCCCTCGGCTCGTATTTTTCGGTGAGAGCGGAAGCTTCAGCCAAGCTTCATACCTGGTATACAATAGACTAATTTACATTCACTATTAATCGGGTACGTTCTTATATAAATCCCCCAACTCGTGCTTGTTGGTCTTCGCCCAAGCGTTTTCAGCACTGCCGTTTCGCGTTCGGCTGTTGTCAAGGACGCCCGTTGAGTTGACCAGTAAAATAGAATGCACGGGCATACGGGCATCTGTATTGGTTGATTATCCTAGGGTCAAGTCTTGCCCAGCAAACGCTTTACTGACCGGTTCATCGCCAGACGCCTTCTGTCTTGTGAAACCCGCACCTTGTGCAGGCACCGAGTATCGAGGAAACTCCGAAGACGCCGTTTGCACCGAGGTCCAAACCAAGGCCAGCCTATGAGGGTGCAACGCTACCATTTCCTTGGCCTGGCGGCTATGAGCTCCGCCTTGGCACTTTTTTCCGCCTGCGTTGTCGCAACCACTACCACCACCATCACCACAACCAGTGGGGATTCAACATCATCAACGGATTGTGTGACCGAGTTCATTGCGGACGGTGACTGCGACCTGTTCAACAACAATGAGAACTGCGGAGGTAGGTTGTTGGGGGGTTGGGATAGAAGCAGTAGAGTGACGAAATAGTAGGTAGGACATAGAAAGGAAACCACGGTGATGGCGGGGTTTGTTTCTTTGTTTCTTGTAGCCGCTCCCATGTCCGGTTTGCCGTCATCTCTCGGTTTAGTTCCGGTACCTCTTGTTTACCGTTAACAGTGGGTGATAACCCTTCTTAGTATTTCACTGGGACATCAATTTCCGTACGTGATTTGTACATCATGCTGCCCGTTCTTATCTCATGTTTGCTGTTTTTGTCCTCGTTTGCCGTTCATATCTCGCGGTGCGACGGCAGTGCTCGCGGAAAATATACGCCATCTCCTGCTTGTCTTCCACATTTTCTGTACATACCCTATCCTCTGCTACGGTCTCCTGTTCGTTGTTGTTACATGCTGTCCGCTGTTCCGATCCCCTGCGGGCTGGTCTCGCCTCTATGTGCGACGGTAGCGATTGCTGCACCTGCACCTGTTTGCAGATAGTTTCACTCGTTGCCCGCCTTAACTTCGCTTTTGCCCTTGTGATCTCTTATATCCCGCCCTTACCTCGTCACTGTGGTTTTTGTCCCGTGTTGGGCATTTTCACCTCAGACTATGATGGAGGTGATTGCTGTGAATGCACTTGCGTCACCACCGACTTATTCGAGTGCGGCGAGGGCTATCATGGCGGCTACACGTGTATCGACCCCGGTGCTGAATGCGTCGACGAAGACGACGTCACCGACCTTCCTACCACCGAGGACACATACGATTCGTCTACGACCACAAGCTTGGGATGCGTTCCTGGATACTTCGCAGACGGCTACTGTGACCGTTTAAACAATAACGAAGAATGCGGTACGTCTCACGTGTCAAGTCATGTATGCATCTTGGCTGTGACCGTGTGGCCTAGTGGGTAGGTTTAATAGACAAATGTTTCATGTATTCGATACCGTCGAATCTCGGTCTGTTTTATGAATTGGCCCTAGTGAACCTCCTGTCGCCGTCGATAAGATCCGGGAAACAATAGCCTACAAATCTTGTTTAGACCAACAAGGGTGTGATCGCTCTGAGCCTCAGGTCCATGGATACAGTGCTTTGAAGCGCGTGGTCTACCCATGAAACTACTATCCCAGTGGCTGCGTGACACGTGACACGTGGAAAGCGCTCTTATGTCACAATCACCTTCCGGTTTGTTTGCTTGGGCTTGTTTTCCAATACACTCCATGATGCTGTCGTGTTCAAACCGCGAGGGTCGAACGTGTCAAGTTTTGGTCACATATGTAACTGGTTGGCAGAGCCCCTGAGCTGACGAAGTAGCCAATAATGCCAATTCTAATTGCGTACTGTACCAGCATTCTTTAGTTTTCATGGGGTCACAGGGTGTGATGTTTTGTCGGATTATAGTTTGTTTTAAGAAGTCAATTGTTGAGTGAGATACATAGATCTTCGAATGAGAAGCATCCCAAATGATAGGTGCACTGCTATGGCGTTGTAGAATGCGCAACCCGGAAACTTTGCGAATGGTGCAATGAGGCCTGAAACTGAACATCGTCTTTCCAGTGGTCAAACAGCCAAGACCGAAAAACACCTTAATACATGGCGTCGTCGGCAGGCTCACTGCCGTCATTGAGTGAAATGAGCATGGTTCATATAGAGGCATTCGTCTTTTGGCAAACCAAAAAATCGATATTTTGTATGGGAGTAGAAAATGTTTCTTCCACCTACGAAAGAAAAACGTTTGACCAAGCGCACTCTTTCGACCGAGCATATCCGCTAAACAAAGCATATGCGGAGTACCTACGCGGTAGAAATTTTACATTGAGAATCACATACGCCTCGATCAGCCGCAATGCGAGGACCCGCTAGCTGAGCTGGCACTCACGCAGCGCCGGCGCTACTCTTCCGATATTTGACACCAACTAGGGCTGGATGTAAATCCCATGGTCCTTGTCGAGGCTCTGTCTCTCTATGCGAAGCCAAGTGGCCGAAATCCAATATATCACCAAGAGACTGCTGAGAGCACGGTCTTGTGACGAGATACCTCAAAGTGTTGTTGGTTCCACACGCTGGACACATCAGATCCCTATCGATGACCTGTCTTGAAGGGAAGACGTATCCTAGGCTAACGTGTGGTCTGCATGTCCTGTAGATCGTCTTGCCGTGGGACAGCCGGACAACCTGGACGATCAACTATACGTTTATTGCGTGGTATTTTTGCCGCCACAGGTCCTGCAGAGCATGCCATCGCGAACGATCTAGGATCTAGATGGTCTAGATCGTGACCTGTCCGATACGCGCAAGTATCAGTTTCAAACGAGGCTTCGCCGCGGCAGGCTGATGCCTACAGCCAGACTCGAGTACCCCTAGAATGTGCTAGAGAGGTATGGTGCCGCAGAAGTACCAGACGTCAGGCTGTGGCAGCAGTAATATTGCGGACAGGAGCATGCGCTCATCGTGATGATAAGCGTCCAACAGCAGAACCGAGCCCAAGCGCGAAGCTTCACGTAGAGCAGCAACAGCACAAAGACCCTCACCCCAGAAACAAATACGTGGCAACTCCGTGTCCCCACAGTGATGTGTTGAGAAGAGTACCTGGAGTCGGGATTCGGGGATGAAGGTTGGGGCAAGCGTTATAAGCTTAAGATTAGCGGTGGCATTACACTGGGAAGGAAGTTTTGAACAATGGCATAGGACTTCAAAACGGCAGTGACATGGTACATTCTCATGGCAATGTCATAAACGTTTCCTTGGCAAGGCATACTAATTGGGGGCCACGAACACCCATGGGAATGCCATGAACGCCCGGGCTGTGCTTTGAACTTGCCACAAAATCCCACGAATCCCCGAGACACTCGATATTATTTGGCTCCCGTGGCAACTTCATGGCGATGCACTGGCAGAGTCAGGAACTCCCCTGCAAGGTACTCGCAACCTTATGAAATGACCATGATACTGCGATGCAGTCATACGGAAATGCCATATGTCACTCCTTGGCGACTCTCATTACGTGCTTGGGTCTTACGTAGTTGTTGTTGGCGGCCATAGCTGACGGCTGGTTGCTGGTCCTCAATGATACCAGTTCCAGGTGGTACGTATACTGAAGGACACACTCCGTGGTATTACACGTATGTTCAAACACACCCCACCTGAAATCAAACTCTACCAGAGAAGTAAACACTACCAGCCAGCCGATACTATCTCATTATATTTCTAGCCATCCATGCCGTAGCTCTAACACATTTCCGCCCTCTTTCCCCCCGCCCCCCCCCCCCCCCCGTTTTTTTCCCCGCCCAGTTTGTTCAAAAGGCCCACTTACAATCGAAATCGGCCAGAGTAGTAAACACTTCTACCCAATTAGCATCACGGCATTATCTTTCTAGCCATCCATGACGTAGCTTCCATTCACCCCCCCCGCCCCCCGCCTCCAACGCCCCCTTCAGATTTTTCCCCTCAAAGGATTTATAGTTTCCACGCACAAATTGAGCTGCCCCACCTGTCCCCTCCCCCCCCTCCCCCTCCAGCCCCCCTCTTGAACAAAATCAGGCCTCCACGTCCTAAAAACCTCCGCTCCCCCTCTCACCGGTTATTCGACTTACAGTATTCACTTGATAAACTGATGCATTTCCTTCCACAGCTGTCAGATTTTGTCCCCCTCAGGAACGGGTTTTAAAGTTTCCGCGAACGGATTCCTTAACATCACCCTGTTGGCCCTGATAGCTACACTGTAGTTGCAAGGGGAGTCGCCGACCTATATCCTTAATGAGGACACACAACCCGTAATACGCGCGGTCGGAGTATCACACACAGCTTGCAAAGATGAGTTTCGACAAAATATTCGACCTCACAGCTGGAGTAATTATTCATTTTTGATATAATATATATGACATGTACCCATACATTAACACCTTAAGATAAGGTCGAGCGCATTGCTAGGGGATAAGTCATGAACTGGGTGGTCTTCCTAACTCGCATCGGTGGCTGACCCCCGGAGTCGCCATGTGGCGGCAAAAGGCAGAGAAATATACGATGTCAGCGTTTGGACGATCCACCTTGAGCACCAAAACATATAGTTAACGTGCGATAGATGGCAAACTCCTCCACTAAACCTAGTAGGGCACCAAAACATATAGTTAACGTGTGATAGATGGCAAACTCATCCACTAAACATAGTAGGGACAGTACCCATTCCAACACAATCCCACAATAATAGACGGTGACCGTAGCGGGGTTACCTTTGGGCCCCCGTTTATGCAATGGCTCGAGTGACACCAACGTTCGTATCTCCCGTGAAGTTCGAATTTAGCGATCATCGTCCGTTAGGGATTTGTAAGCTACGGTGCGCCCAAAATAGAGCGTACATCGTAACGTCTTGGTGTTAGTGGGGTACCGACTCACTCTCGCGAGTGGCTCAAGCCGAGTAGTAGTGAAAACAGGGTTGCCAACCCTGTCGCAGCCTTGGTGAAGAACATTACTCCCTCGATCGTGTGTAGTATACCATGTCGAGATAACTCATCATAGAGCTATTAATAGTTATTGTACTTTGACAAAAAAGCAACCCATAGACACATACGATTAATATATATAGACTATAAATATATATACGGACGTAGATTGGAAGGCTGACTTGTGCGTGGTCGGCGTTAGTTGGTAACGTAGACAGACGGGGTGTGCTCATACTGCGTTGCAATGTCCTACCGCGCGTGGGCACTGCGTATGTATGCATGGGGTTAACACATTAGCATGGCGTCGATCGCGGTCGCAAGAAACCCGCAAGGAGCCACGATCTGCTTGAAAAAAAATAGCAAAAATCGCTGAATGGGGACAAAAAGTACGCCGGTCACCCACGGCTGGTGCCCGACCGACTGAAGCATTGGGGGAGCTCACGTCATCCTAGACGTTAAGTAAACTGAAGTTGTCTACGAGGTTCAGGGAACACGTGTAAGTCGTACGTTTGTTGTGTTTGAGATCGGGCAATGGGTATCTTGCGCCTCAATTCCGATCACTCCTAAACACCCTAGGGATTAACAAAGAAAAGGGAACCCAAACCAATTTGGAAGCAAATTAGATGTTTGACGACCGGTCATGAAGCAATTGTTATAAACCAAATATACAGTACAGCAGCTGTGCGATCGAAGATTTCGTCGACACTCCTCTTTTTTGCAAGCTGTGTGTGAAACTCCGATCGCACGAGATTAAAAAGATTTCGTCGAAACTCAATTTTTTTTCAAGCTGTGTGTGATGCTTCGTTGCGGCTATCATTAGGGATACGTACTACCTGGTATCTGGTAAATCGGTTGTGGGTACTAGCATGCCTGGGTTCGGTTGTCATATTGCAGCAGAAGTATACCTGGTATGCACATTTACTATTTTCGAGTGGTCTTCAATTTCTTTGCGTGTATAAGGACGTCTGATTGGCCTACACGCATTGCGTTTAGATGGCAAGCATGAGACCGTTGGACAGCTGCTGCGTTCCGGGCGATGATTGTTCAAACAAATGAAAGTCTCAAGAGCATCGCACGCAAGGGAGAGAGAGTTGAAACAAGGGAGTGAGGAACTAGCATTTCATCCGTTGCTCCTGGTGCGCATAGTGGGATGATATACACAATCACAATACAACGTTAAGCAAACAACACGTACAACAACACATTTAGTCTAATGCTCTTGATGACGACAAAAAATAATCTCAGAGCAACTTCGAAACTGTTAACGGGAATTATATATATTACAATCCATATAGTATATATATTTATGAATTTATTTATTGCAACTTGATAGTCTATTGTGATAGGTGAAAAAATAAACCTAATACATGGTACATACTATGTTCCACCCCACCGCCCATCAGGTTTCGACGGTGGCGACTGCTGCGAGTGCACATGTGTGAGTACCGAGAGATACACCTGCGGTGAAGATTCAACGTACGACCGGTTCGCATGCCTCGACCCAAGCGCTTCGTGCGCCGATGACGACGACTTCGACCCTGAAGACTACGACACGACGTCGTCATGGTCTGTCTCGGACGACCCATCGGTCAGCGGGTCATCCTCCATCTCCTCCCCCGCCCCTTCCTCCTCCTCACTCCCCTCTTCCTCTTCCTCTTCTTCCTCCTCATCTTCTTCCTCATCCTCGTCCTCATCCTCATCGTCGTCCTCGTCCTCGTCTTCGTCGTCGTCTTCGTCCTCCTCATCTTCTTCCTCATCCTCGTCGTCATCCTCATCCTCATCTTCCTCCTCATCACCTATGTGCCTCAATGAGGTTAGCGGAGACGGGAACTGCGACTCGAACAACAACATCGAAGAATGCGGTGGGTACAAGGGCACGAAGCACTTATATTTGCGGGGTGGATCATCACCCAATGTATGTTTTACGCTCCCACCACGGTACTAGTTTTATATCAACCTTTACGGAATCATACGGATGTTTTCTTCACTATTTTTGTCTGTTAATATCCAAACACCCTTCCTTGATGATTTCGAGCGTATCGGTATGTATAAATCTTGTCCACGTCGCGTACTGGAAGTCGTTCTACGGCGCCCCCCCTAAGTTTTCAAAACAAAATCGCCGGTTTTCAAACCAGCTCCCGACCGTCTCTCCTGAATACTGTGCCTCTTGCCACCCCGACGTCATCGTTCGATAGTCGTGTGCAACTCAGAAAACACGTGAGGGTGTTAGCTGCATGTCATCCTTCCTCGTCCCGAGCAGCCATGAAACAACCGTTGAAGAAAACCGCTGTTACTGTGGGAGGGCCGTGGTAGGATAAGTTATGGGTGGCGTCGTAAAACGGCCCTGCTAACGTTATGTACAAAGATCTCCATACGCACATCTCACGAACAAGGGCGACCGTAAGGGGCGTACGCAAAATCCCACCACCTTGACAGGCGTTGCTTCTTTGAGCGCGAACACTTCTCGCTCACGGGGGCTTTCAAAATCGAACCTTATACTGTCGAACGTTCGAAGATCGGATGTTTGATAAGCACGTGGGATTCAGAAAATCGGCGTTTGGGCTTGCCGCTCACATTATTGAACCGACAGGTAGTGACGCTGTGTGTTTCTAGCTCCAAGTCGCGCGTAACTGGGGTTTGATATATTGTGTTGAACGCAGATCGCTTCGCCACGAGTGGACCTTAATATACGTGAACGCATGATTTTGCGCCGCTGTCGTTGTAAGGGTACGACGGTGGCGATTGCTGTGAATGTGATTGCGTCAGCACGTCGGATTTCACATGCGGCGACAACGACTACGATTGCATCGATCCGAGCTCATCGTGCGTCGACGATTATGTCCTAGCTGGGACCAAGACGACCATCACAGCATTTGCCAACGCCTACGACACGCGTCCCGGAGAGGCGAACGGTGACGTTGGTTGTGGGGAGGATGGGTGCGCACCTGAGCTATCTCTCGATGGCATTAGCGACGATATCGAGTCTAGGTGGTCCTGCGAACAGAGTCTCGTCCCCGATGGAGAACCGTGCGAGATACAATTCGTGTTCGACGACCCCCAAGATATCATGGAAGTACAGGTAGCGTTCTGGAAGGGGGACGAGCGCTCGCGCACTCTGGAGGTGAGAGGCACGAACTATGACGATTAGATGCTGGTAGGGGTCGTGGACACGCGGCAAACACCACTCTTGGTTCGTATCGATCAGTCGTTCGTCCTACTACGTGCATGTCCCCAGAGACATTTTCCCCGAGAGAAGGCAATGACGATAAACTGCGAAGGCGGTGACGAGCCCATCCTTGATATTTCTCTTGCGATCCGTGAGTTGTCGAGGCTCGGATCTGAAAACACCCAACCAACGACTTGAAATGCTGCTATTACAGCGAGATGGGGTCCTCCGCAACCACGTAAACCAGAATCGTTAATTCCAAAAATGGGCCGCTCGGTTGTCTCGAATCCGTTTGAGCGAGAGGCGAATCATTTCAGGTGGTAGTTCCACGTAATTCAGTCTTACTGCGTCGAAATAGGCGACACAGTTGATGAACGAGGCAACAAGCACCAAGGGTGTTGCGGGCAATATGGATTCACGACAAGTGGGCGGTATTTCCGGTAGACAATGAGCATGGTGCGTTGAATTTGGTATCCCCTTTTCACATATACATAATACCCAAGTGGTTCTTCGCGATATAGAGGTTTTTACGGACACCCTCCGGAAGGAATTATTACCTTTGTCACCTGTCTGCTTAACCCGCGTTAATTCGACAGAGATCCTTCCACAGACTGAATCTCCGTCGTTTTGATGTGGACCCTCCCCTTAATAATCGCCCACTTATCGGGTAAAACCCAGTGTACTACACCCAGGCACAGTCGGTGAAACCTCTCCTTGCCAGAAGCAGAGCAATCGTGAGTGTATAGTGCGCATCACGGCAGCAGCCTGGTTAATGTGTGCGTATTCCACCCACCGGAGTCCCGGTGTTTTTGTTGTCAATCTACCGGACCGAAAGCTGTCGCAGGCGGATAATTTTCGGTGCATTTTCGCTGAAGCGGATCGAATCGGGGCCACTCGCACGAGTGGTCCCCCTATTCCTTTGCAGTCTTAAGGTTTGGCACTGTTTCAACTTTGCGATATGAATACGCAACGGAGTGGTTAGCCACGTTGCGCCTAGCTAGTTTCCTAAAGTATTCTCGTCATTGAAAGGTACAGGGTCACTGGTGCGAGTGGCTCGAATCAAGCCGTAAGAAAGGGGGTGTTATGACACTACAACGATACAATGATATTACAATACTGTAGGGACTGATTCTACGATAGCCCCCCCCCCCAAACAACCAACGAATGTCTTTAACGAACGTTTCAGGGCTGTTCGACACAAAGATGCTACTGAAAGAATTGAATCCTCATATTTTCTTGGGGTGCAAAGGTCATTGGATCGATGACGTCGTCGTGTCGAGGGACACCGTAGTTCAGGGGATGCAACCGGGAGCGGGTTATAAAACCGGCGATTTCGTTTTAAGAATAGTTGGAGGGACTACCATAGAACGACTCAGACTTAGTCTCCAGTGCCATGGTCTCGATGAACGTTGGCACATATGACAAGCGGTCATTCCGCCGATAGAGCCGATCACATAATTCGTGAGTGGCAATCACCGGGGGATGTTTCATAGTACCCCGTACCTCTACTGAATTCCCATGACACGCCACGGTGGCACCTTGCTTCCTGCGTCGATTAGCCGTCAACAAACGTTCTACGGCCGTTCCATTCGACCGGTAGAGCCGGTGTTTATACCTCGATTGTTGGATGGTTCATACCATGATATTTTGTAGGAGCAATGCTGGTGTACTTGCGTCAATGCTCTCCTTAGATTACGAATGACACACTGACCAATAAGATTTGCAATGTTCGTCGGAGATAAGGCCTTCACACCGGAATATGAAGTACTGATAGTGGCACTGACTAGCAGATGGCGATGACTGGGTTGACTCTAGATCTAGATAGACCTCGAATATAGGTGAGGTAGGCTTTAGTTACCCTCTAAAGAGGGAGAAGAGCTTCCAGGTACACCGTATATTGTTCTACACCATGACGCCATTGCCCTCTTCCGAACGCGTTCTCTGCTGTTCAGGCGGCCATCAATGGTGACGTCGTCGGTGAATTCGATTCATACTCGGGGTCAACGTTCAATGTACTCGGCATTGAGGGAGTCGGCGTGGACACGTTGTCGCTCAAGTACGCCGACATAGCTGATAACGGATGGATAAGCCTTATCGAGGTAAGGAAATTTGGGTTCATTTTCCTTTCGTACTCTGGAATGCTTTAGAGCGCAGACAGTTCATGTCGACCTTATCGAAGTCGATGGAATTCACACACACATCGGATATCGGATCCCTATTGAAATCAACTTGTTGCACGGGAGACAAGTTCCTGGGAAAAATGGTCAGCATGGCCCAATGTATCACTTTGCCGGCTGAATACCGGATGGTCTGAACGATCTACTGTACCACAGGCTCACTGGATTTGATAGGTCAAATTTCACAGATCCTGTGTAACATGCCATGACGATATGTAAGCCCTACTGTCACGAGGCCTTGGCTGTGATTTTCTTAATTTGCGGAAACCTCCTAATGACAGTAAGCCCCTGCTTGAGGCACTGCTTTCCCTCGTAGAAAATTATCCGTTCGGACTATCCCGCCGAACACGGATACGAACAAGTGCACACGCTGCTCGATCCTGCAACAACACAAAAAGGGAGATGCCATCGATCGTCCCACACGTTATCTTGCGCCACGTCCACAATGTGTTGAATATCCAGGTGCGCTTCCTGGTCCAGCCCTGAGTGTCAGTCTGTGCAGGCGCCCTCAGCCATCGTCAATTGTAGCTCTTGCGGCCTGGGGCACATGAAGCCAGAGCAAAGGGTGCGGCCAGAGCAAAGGGTGCATTTTTCTCTAGGATCTGGTGGCAATCCGAGACTACGCTCTCGTCTGGGAAGTCATGGCGGCCTCCTCTTCTTCCGGGCAACTCGGCCGGAGGTTCTCGGCGGTGACTGGGGGCATCGTAAACATACACTCTTACATAGGAGCCGCAAGATGTTAAAAACAACCTAGTTCTAATGTTGGGTCCATTTTGTTTGGATACAGAATTTACCGTGGTGGAGTTGAACCCAATGTGATACAAGCATGACATACCGCCGCGGACGCGACAAGTGTTCGAAGAGGTCAGGCTAGATGCCTCGATTTTGGTTTCAAGACATTCAACGATAATGCTTTGATTGTGCTTGGGTCGTTAGGGGTCCATGTTCACAGTGTTCACGTTTGGAAGCACGTATAGGTCCGTGGAGCGCAACCTAAAGTGCGTGTATTATTTAAAAAAAAATTGTATGGAGAAATCGCCTCTCCATCGTGGGGTGGGTATAGGGTTCATATCGACCTTTAGATGCAACGCACTGTCGTTTTATACATCACAATACAGTGAAAAATCCCCTGTTTCATGGTAAACGCGTGGCCTAAGTATGCCGTACCTTGCAAAAAAGTGTTGAATATAGTCTATACGGTTATCACAGCCCGACCGCCCAGCCTCCGACGGATCATCAATTTCTTGGTGGCGTTTCGCTTGAAAAAAAGGCCGACCTGCGAGGCTACATTTCGAATTGAAGTATTGTTCATTGTTGGGAATATGAGGACTTTTGTTCTTGCGCTCCTGGTAGGTGGTAGCATTGTCTGTCGGCCATCATGCACTGCGAGACCCGTACACAACAGATTCCAACAAGCATTGCGTCCACAGAACGAAACAGTGATGGTACGTTGTTTCGCAGTGATTGTTACGTTGCAAGCCATCTCTAGCTGGCTGGTATTGATGTCGTTCAGGGGTTTTGTTATGGTAGCCGTGTTGGTAGTTGTTGTCCAAGATGACAATGTTCCGTTTGTGCAGTCCTTGTCACGGCTTCCAGTGCGTACGGCCTGCACGTTTGGAGAGGTCTTGCCTGGTTCTACACCATTTGTAGTAAGGCGAGGTCTAGGCTGAACGGCGCGACGACATGCTATTTGTGCTCGTATTTGGACAAAAAAAAAATGAGAAATGCGTACAGAGTTACATTAATTTATCGGCATGTAAGCGCACCTCCATTTTGGGGTGCGTGCAGGTTTCTATTACTTCGCTGGTATGTAGGGCTTTTCATGGCGGGGTATGTTTTTTTATCCGTGTGTTTGAACGAGTCTTCATTCCGGCGATAGTACAGGCTTCACGTGCTACAATCCGTACACAACGACTTCTCTATGTCGTGTGTAGGGGCTTTCATTGACCTATCCTTGGGTGACCACCTCCGCTGCGGAGTACCTACAAGCCTCGCGCGTAACGTATGCCTGTTTCTTAGCATGGTGCGTACGGGCTTCGTTTGTTTAATCCGTACTTACGACTCTTCACTGCGCGGTGCGTAGTTGATTTTACCTTTTTGCCGGAACCATGTAGGCATCTTCGTTGCGTGGTACTTACAGGCTTTCATTACCTCATCTGTATCTAAGCCTCCTTCTTGCCCGGTGCGCGCGGGATGCAATAGTTCATTAAGCAGTACCTGGTACTTAAGACTCCACGTTGCGGGGTGCTTAAAGCCTCCCATTACGTTATCAATTTGTACGTAAGATCGTTCGTTGAGGGTCGCGTACAGTCTCCTATTACGTCATCCATCTGTATGTAAGACCGTTCGTTGAGGGGCGCGTACAGGCTCCAGTTGTTTCATGGGTACTGCGTTCATGGGCATTATGTTTTTTTGGTAGATCAGCATCTTCATTGCTGGGTGCGTAGAGGCTTCTATTGCGCTTCGATTGCGTCATCCCCGTGCTTGACTTTCCATTGGGAAGTGCGTTAAGGCTCCATTGCTTCATCCGTAGGAAATCATGGCCATTGCGGGAGTGAGTTCCATGACAACCGTGTAGCACGTCTGGGCTATATCCCTTTCAGAATGGCGGGGTTCTTTATAAAGTAGTTGGATGACATTCACATTTTTTGGATGAATGGCTGTTTTCGTCTGGTATGATTCGGTGATGGGGATGGAGTTTTCATCGGCTTCCTTTTTCGGTTTTTGTTAAAAACAATTTTTGAGGTTGTTGTCATTATAGCGGTCCTCAAGCGAGGAACCCCGAAAACATGTTAGAAAACCTCTACCGTAGCAGGTTTCTCGCGCAGGCTGTTCGTGCAGGCTGTTCATGCAGGCTATTCGTGGGGGCTGTTCGTGCAAGCTCTACTCTTGCACTCCATCCGTTTCCTGAAGCCAGCGAGGAGGATACGCCTCGCCGATTTTCTTCCATGACAAAGCCCTTAGTGCGGCGCGAAATCGCGTTTTGAAGACGCATGCTACGGTAGGGTTGCACCACGTCTTTCTAAAACTACCCCTCACTTTCGATTAAGACAGGTCCCTCCCAGAAACATATGGGCGGACAAAAAATACATCTACTCCCAGATGAAATATCCCACGTGGCCTAGGTGTTAAAACGAGAATCATGCGAAGAAAAGGCTACAGTAACCATCGAACGATCTTGGGTTAAAGAGCCCCGTCATCCTGACACCATTTCGGACACAAAAAAAATAATACACTCTATCGTAGCACGACTTCGAACTACTACGCACAACGCGCTTCCCGAAGCATGTTGCGCTAAAAAGCGATTTTTTTGCTTTGCGCCAGCGCAACAGCCAATCAATGCAATGAAAACCGTCATCGGGCATCGCAGCAAGGACGGGTCCTGCTACCATCTCAGGGTTCATCGGGGTGTTTTATCATCGCAGGTATTCATGCTTGGGGTAGCGAACGCGAGCTGGTTTCCGACCAGCGTGTGTCACTTCTTACAATACCTATAGTTATTTCATCGCTTGTTTGCCGGCATCACCCCCCTTACTCTCGAGCCCTTTGTTATCGCACTCTCTTGTTACCACACCAACCGGTATATGACGGAGGTCCGCCAACGATCTTCGCCCCTCATATAGGTAGCTACAGGTGTAGCAGAACATCTACAACCCCCTGTTATCACGCCTCTTAGCTGAACATACGCTACCGTGCGTATCGCCTATCACCGGGGATGAGCTGGGTAGTTTGTAAAATCCTCCCCTCCCACATTCCCAACGAGGCCATGGCCGGAGAAATCTAGGTAGATGTGATAGTTATGTCTACAGGGTGAGTATGCTATTGTGTTGTGTACACGATAAATAGAACGGGTCTCTTCAACGCAGCGTCAGCGCGAAAACGGTGCAAAATTCACTTTTTTGCAAAATTCGATGACACGACAAACCATATCCTGCGCCGATACCATGATCACGAGATGAGGATGCCGATACCATGATCACGAGATGAGGATGAACAACCTATGCAGAGAGATCTGATCTACTCTACAGAAAAAACTAGAATCAAGAAACTAACTAACATGGTTTATGTGTAATGGTAATTGTTTTGGCTAACATTGCAAACCCCTCTCTTATTATGGTGTTAAAGACGCAACGTCAGGAACCGCAGCCGGCTGTTATGTCGTAAATGACCAGGTACTGTATATCTTGTCAATGGCTAGGTACGTCACCGGTAAGCTTTAAGGCTTCGTCACAATGTTGACGTTGTTCCAACGCATTTTCAACCCCCCGTCACTTTTAGTGAAGTGATCAGAATTTTACTCGAACAGCGAAATTGATCTAAAACTTCATGAGTTAATCGTGCTCAGAAGAAGCAGTGTATTTCAATGGTGGAGAACATTTAGCAAAATTCCAACTTTCCTGATCTGTATTATATGAAAATCCTGGACATGAACGCCACAAATAATCCTGTTATATTAATAGTCGCATCTGCAAGACGGATAAACATCTACCATATACAATATACTCCATTACATTAGCTCACCCTGAATAGTCGTAGATGAGGAACACACGAAACAAAAATATGATCTCAAGACATATGTAGTCTAGAGGTCAAAGATTATATACAAAATGCGTCTGCTCGAAGCAAGTCATGTTAAGAACAAGTAAAAAGGGCCACAGTGCCGTTCGCAAAACCAATTCCGTTTTGTGCAAAAAGCAGAAAACAGGGGTGGCAGCCGTACCAAACCGAAAGCAATATGGAGTACCGAGAAGGAGGGAGACGCACGCGGAAGCGAGCCAACGGGAACCCAGGGTACGGTAGGTGGTTCCCTTTTAGGGCCGTATATTTGCATTGGCTATGGGTCACTGGCGCGAGTAGCCCCTCGCTCTTCCTCTGCGGTCTTACGTTTTCTTGGTGAGCTAACTTGACGAAATCAGCCCGCAATTGATTGGCTATCTTCGAACGCTGACCCAAAAGGAGCACCTAAAGCATTCTTGTGCGTGATAAATTGAGCCACTCGCGCAAGTGGCTCAAGCCCGGCAATGAAAAATGTGGGTACCTCCCTACCGTAGCCCTGGTCCGGGCAAAGGCCGGTCAAAGGCCGGAGTATCTGTGATAGAATGCGCAAATCACGAACAACAAAGCTTTAATGCGGTTTTTACATCGAACTAGACGCAACGAAATAGTGATGGCTTGGCCCCGAATGGGGCAAGCAAGGCTAGTCTCCGCGGAAAGCAAAGATAAATTAAACGGCGAAGGCTTAACCGAAGGAGCGCTTGAAAGAGGAGCAGCAAGAAGCTCATGAAAGAGTGATTATGTTTCAAGAGAAACGTCAGCGCGGCAATATACCCATTTTTAACGAAAGATGTATAATCGGGAAGAAGCCCGTTAAAAAGCGTGTTTTTGTGCCCTAAACGAGGACGGAAGTACCGCACAAGAATCGAAACCAACATAAACATGGACGGCCGTATGAAAAAACAGAAAGTAATTGTACGGTTAAACGGAAATTATCGACCCACGAAACAAAGGGGACTGCAGAGTATCAAAAGGTGAGAGTTCGCTGTAGGAAGCCATCGACAGGCTAAATCCGTGAACATCTGAGCACACGATACAATAGAGACCCAGGCTACGGTAGGGGGTCCCCTTTTGGGCCTTTTATTTCAGTGGCTAGGGGTCACTCGCGCGAGTAACCCCTTTGTTCCTATGCAATCTTACGTTTCCTTTATGTTTTATATTGACGAAATCAATCCGCAATGCAAAGGTGATCTAAGCTGCGCCAAACCAAGTGCCTAAAACATCTTCATCCGTAGGGTACAGAGCTACTCGTGCGAGTGGCTCAAACTCACCAGTGAAAAAGGGGGTACCCCCCCTACCGTAGCCTTGGTCTAGAGATACGGCAACGAAACACTAAAACCATGGGTGACATTCGAGCTAAGATATGGTCCTCATTAGAATACCAGCAAGCGCCAGAGTTTCTGTGCCTAGGACGCAGAGCATGAAGAAATGAAAATCTTTCGGAACGCCATCCACAGGATAATCATTTTTCGTCCGAAGCAAATTAATAGAGGGGTGCCAATCCAGAAAACACCACGAATGGGGTACCATCGAAACCGACAAGAGAAGGGCACTGCAAATGGCAGCGAGCGGCTAAATAACTGTGCATGAGAAGCGCAATGGCATGCAACCGCAAAACAAATACGGCAATTTCCACGGCCCAGTAATCGTTTCACGCCCGACACAGGCGGAAAGGGGGCATTAACGGGGAACACCACGTGCTGAAAGATCCGTGTCAGAGTTAATCAGCATCTCGCCAATCAAGCTTCTTGTCTGGCGACGCTTCAAGACATCAGAACCCTAATTCCCGCCTCGGAAATACTGCAGTGTCCCCACCGGGATCTGTATGGCAGGGGGTGTTTCCATAAACTGCGGTAGAGCAGGCGCCGGCACATACCAAATACCCGCCTTTCTGGTGGCGTCGGCTCAGCAGCGGACGAAGTGGCCCTCCTCCCTGATGTCTGCGGCGGTGCAACTTCCGGGATTCGAGAGTACGCCCACGTCACAACGCGCGGGTAACAAATCGCAACAGAGGACGCCTTTAACACCTTAACGCAATCAGAAGAATGACTGCACCCACCACTGACGCAAAAGCACAACAATGTCTGGAATTGAGATTTCTGTGCAAGATTCACCCGCATGTAGTTGGGCTGACTTCATGCAAGCATTTTCGCCACCGTTATAGAACCGGATTACGCGTCATGTGATAACGTCAACTCGGGGTTCGCCGTGGTCGCCTAGTGGTTAGGGCATTATTTTTCCCGGATAATTACCAGGAGCGAAAGGCGACCACAATTCGCGGGCCGTACGATTTTGATCGTCTAAAAATGGACGCCTGGATATATCCAAGAAACCTCCATGCATGCGGCGCAGCCAGCCTTGGCCACTGTTCATATGCTGCTTTCGACGAGGACGTTCGTGGGATTCCGGGAGCATGTTTTCACGGCGGATGCCGCGGCCATCGCAAATGCGGATATACGTTACACTGATGAATTTGCCGCCCGCACGGAACGCGCGTGGTTTCCCCGTATCAGCGATGTAACCCTCTACCATAAACAGCAGATCCGACTTCAACTTGAGGCCAGACGGTCGCATTCGCCTCGAGGTGCTGTCGGTGAACATGATCACATACTCCGACCTATGGACAGAACGTTCGTACGGCCCGGCAAGGCTGATGTGAATCAGTTCCCCAGGAAACTTTGCATGCTTGGACGTCGACCGCGACACTTCCGCTCTGATTTCTTTTACCATCGAGCATCCAGCGCAGGGGACGAGCAGGTCTGTGGGGCGGATACCGTGCTCTCTGGCCGTCGCCCTCGAAACATATTCGATCGCAGGGGCGTGGTGTCATGAACGGTGACAAGGACGCTGACCAACCAAAAACAAAATATCTTGCCCGAGGCCACTACTTCAGCCGCCATCTCATTTTTGGAGACAGGGGTCGT